>VZUI01042655.1:0-105164 GCA_013401135.1 Cettia cetti
CCGAGGCCGAGGCCTACAGGGCTCCTGCGCCGCCGCGGCAGCGACCGAGCCCGGCGAGAACCGCACTCGGGCCGCCGCCGCCGCCAGGCATCGGCCGCGCTCCGCCAAGGCCGCCGCCGCCTCCCTCCGTCTCCGGCTTCTTTACCGGGAGCGTCAAGGTAACTCCATCGGCAGCCCGGCGGTGCGGGAGGAGGCGCGGGGGGCTGCGGGAGGACATGTTCCAGCTGCGGAGATCCCGTCTGGAAATGACAGCCGAGAGCGGATAATTGCGCCTCTGCTCCCTTCCCCGCCGATATCCGTCGGTATTTTCACTTCCCCCCCCCCACCCCACCCCCGGGACCGGCGGATCTGATGAGCGTGGCTTCGTATTTACCAAAATACTCGGGGAATAGAGCGGAGGAAGCAGGGAGCGGTGGCCGGGTTTGCAGCTTTCCCCCTCGCACACAATAAATAATCTCGGGCTTTATTCCCCCCGCCCCCCCTCCCCCCCACTGTTGGTGGAAACAGAGTATTTCCCTGTGATAGTGTATGCAGGGCAGCGAATGTTCATTTGGAGAGACGAAAAAAAGATCAGTGTTTACTGTAAGGTTGTTAGGCTGGATGTAGTCTTGTTGAATTAGAATTAGATTTTAATAATTTATAAAGCAGGTTAGGGAAACTGTTACTAAATTTACAGCAGAGAAGTGTCAGTAAAGCTCCTTGCTGACACAATGATCCTGCAGTTTAAGTGATCTACTTTAGTCGCTGTCCATTATTATTTTTATTATTTGTAATTTATTTTGGAGAGAGCGTGGAAACATTTCTGCAGGGATGGTTATACTTTAATGATGCACGTGATGAGGAGGGGAAGCTTTCTGATAAGATGAGATGGGGCCAAACCGATTCAGGTTTAGGAATATATTTTTGCTGATATTTTCAGAATTTGGTTTATGTAACAGGTAACTTTGTGTGTTTTTTGGCGGACTGTTGAAATCTTGGAAGTGGGTTACTAAAGTACAGGCCATTCTATTCGAGTTTATCTGACTTTTTTATTTATTAATCTTGGCTGGGGCCTGAATGCCCTGGTGATGGTGGCAATTTTTTTTTTTTTTGCCCGATGATAAACAAGGCCAGTTTAAGGTACGGGTTCATGTTGCTGATAGTATATTATATTTAGAAAGCCTAAGCTGGTAGTGAAAGAATACCTCAGGAGAAATCAAAAAGATGGACTAAGGGGTTTTTTTACATTATTGTAATGCCAGCTGCATAGTTCAGCTTCTGGGTGCTGCACATGCTTCCTTGAAGAAGCTGTGGAGTTTATACTCCATTTTTGATAGATTCAGTCCACCTATATGTAATTTTGCTTTAAATAGTTCTTATCTTTTGGAGCTTGTTTACAGTGTTGCAACAAATCATGCTTTCCAAAGCTTTTCGTACAAAAGACAAACCCAAATAATGCCCCTTTCAGTGGATTTAGTAATCTATGAAGCACACGAGTAACCAGATATTTCAATAAAAATAATAAGTACTCGAAAGTGTTCTGTATGTTGTGGAATCAACTTCTTGTAGCACACGAGTCACTTTGGTAATTGAAGTCAACAGACATTGAGGATGAGTAATGCTTTCCAAGGACACGTTCTGAGACCCTGATCCTGCAAATGCTTAACTTTGCACGGGTGTCTGTCCTGGCCGAAATCAACAGAGCCGCCCTCATTAAGGGTTGTGTCATTAATGCAGATGAGGCGGCTGATTTCAGTGGAGCTGCACATGCTGGTGGAGTTAACTGTGCACCGAGCTGCTTGTAACATGTAGGCCTGAATTCCTCCTGTCTCCTCTCCCTTGAGTATTACTCATGTATTTCATCAAGCTCTGATGGGCCTTTTTAACAGACAGGACCAGACTGGTAAATAAAATAGCTGGATGCATTAATTCAGTGTTTGCTAGTGGTACAGAATCAGCTGCAGGAGTACCACCAGGACAGGTTTTGTAAGAAGAAGCAATGCCTAGTGCTTAGGCCAGCTGAAGTTGGGAAACAAACAAACTTTTGCTTGCAGAAGCTTTTTTTGGCTCTCTGCCTCTCCCTGCAAACCTTGTCTGTCTCGTGCCCTTAGAGCAGTTACAGCTACCACACTGCCAGTCATCCAGAAATGCCAGGATATGGAATAACTACATGTGAAGGGACTCACAGGAAAATAACTGAGTATTTCTGAAATGGAGAGTAAAGAGGTAATATGTACAGTTTCCCGGTGTTCGTGAAATTGTGAAACATGGCAGTACTTTCTACTATACTTTCTCAAATTTCTGTTGAATCTTGTAGGTAGGTGTGGCAAATAAATGGAATTTTTTTTCTGTCCTGTGCTTTTTGTCCTGTGCATATGGGTGACCTTAATGCCAAAAAACCATCTGTACCTTTTTGTGTACTCACTCTTTAGCAGAGTAAGTAGAAATGACTTCATCTCAAAGAATGCAGAATTTAAAGCTACAGTCAGGTGTATGGAGCTCTGTTCTGATGAAGTTCTGAATGTAGTGATGTCAGCACTGGCTCTGAAATTTTTTGGCAAATGAGAGACACAGATAAAAAAGTAAGCAAGAAGAATTACTACACTAATAATTAAGTTCCATTGAGTTTATTCCGTCCATAAGATGGGTTAGATCTCTTAACAGTTGATCTCTGTGAGTTTTCAACAGGAGACTAGCACAGGAAGAAGATATTTGAAAAATTTAGGTTAACCTTTACCTGTTTCACTCATTTGGAACACATTTTTAACATGTGCTTTCCTTCAGTAGGGATATGTCCTCAGCACCAACTACTCCTCCATCAGTGGATAAAGTAGACGGATTTTCTCGGAAGTCCGTCAGAAAAGCCAGACAGAAGAGGTCACAAAGCTCCTCCCAGTTTAGGTCTCAGGGCAAGCCTATCGAGTTAACTCCCCTGCCTCTGCTAAAAGGTAAGATCAAACACAGTTTTTAATAAATAAAGCAATTTTTACTCTACAACCAACTTCTAAAATCAAAGTATTCTGTCATCAGGAATTGCAGGGAAATTTTGCCAGCATTGAGAAATTTTTCATGCCAGATACATGTATGTATTTGAGCTCTACAAAGTATTTTATCTGTGACTTGAGGGTGTGGTGATTGTTTGCAATACTTTTGAAAGTTTTAAATGCTGATGTTAACCCGTACCGTGACTTGAATTTTCAAGGCTCTCAGGCTTTGTGCAAGAGTGCTCTGGTTTGTGAATCCTCAGCAGCTGACATAAATCAGCAGTAATTTTGGTAAGGGTAAATGGACTTGTGAGGCAAAGGAAACTGGTTTTTGGAATCTTTCCCTGGTGTGTGGATCTGCACCCTGTGATAGTGGTGCCAACTGCAGCCCCTACAGCAAGAGAGGAGGTGGGATCCCCTCTCATACCATTTGTGCATGGATAGCTCCCAGGTCCTGCCTTCTGCTGGATTTTGAAATGGAAAGGTCCCATGAGCTGCAGCTTCTCAAGGGAAAAGATGCTGCCAATCTGGTCTTAGGCAAAACCCTACTGTTTTGAGATCTTGCACATCCCAGAGCTGAGTTTCTGCTGGCTGATTTAACCTCTAATTTGAGAAGGAAAGATACGATCCAGCATACTACTCATAAAAGGGTGCCAATATCTCTGTGATACCTTGAATGTTTCCCCTGAATTCTAGTTGTCACTGAATTTCAGTACAAATCCAGGGGTCAAAGTGTCTGGTGAGGAAGGGGAAATCACCTTTCAGAAGTCTTCAACACTGACTTCTCAAATGGTTGATTTACTTCTGTGTATTGTTTTCCTTGCTATTCTTCATTTCTGCTATAAGTAGTGAATATAGACATGGCTGGTGCTGATAATTCTGGAAAATAGGAAGTTATTAGGTTTAAGACTATGTCTGTCCCTTTTATTCCTTTTTGGGTAAGTGTATTCCCCACATTCTCTCATCTACCTTGTTTGACAAATTGGTTAATCAGAGTATTGAAATACTTAGTAAGTGTGGAACTGCACTTTGGTTAGTTCTCAACCCCACTTCATAAGGATACAGTAGTTGCAAAAAAAAAAAACCAAAAAAACCCCATACCCCAACACCCCCCAAAATCTCTTAACTTAATGTGTGTCTTTAATTAAAAGTAGGATTCTAGGATTAGTTCTAGTGGAGTTGTCATTAAAATATTGTGGGCTTCTTTCTGTGGCTTGCTGTAAGAATGCACAAATGGAATATCCTGAGTCAAATGAAAGGTGCACCCAGCTCCCCTGCACTGTGCCTGGTGGTGACTTTTATTCAGTATTTCTCAGCTTAGTGTTGGTTAGTGCCACTGGATTTGGCTTTGTAGTCTGCAGTGACTATTATTTGTGATTCTTTAGTGAGCCTGTGCAGGGCCAGGAGTTGGACTTGAATGATCCTGTGGCTTTCTTTCAACTCAAGTTATTCTATGACTCTAAAATTTTTTTCTCTTTGTTGTTGAACTCTTTGGTTGTTTTGTTACAATATGATAAAGAAGCAAATGGTTTTTTGAAATAATTTTAAAGCTCAGCTTTACACTTATTCCGGTAATTTTTGATGCACGCGTTATTTCATACCAGTTGCTGTGCTTTGGAAGGTGACTGGAGTTTATCCATTGGCTTAAACGATGGGATTAGTGGAAAACGTTGAGATTTGTATTTGTACAAATGAAGAAATTGATGTTGTAATTATTTCACTCTATTCTGTAGTCCCATTCAGGGAGTAAAGCAGGTATGGGCACAAGCATAAGTAAAACAGTGAGAACCTCGCCTTGCAGAAACACAGGCGGGGCCAGGTGCTTAATTTGACTACTGCAGCCAGTCCTGAGGATTGAGATATAAAACTATAATAAGATAAAACAAACAGATGGGGAGCAGAGAGTGTTGGTGAGACATTTATGATTAGTGTCATAATGAGTTACAGTGGTCCAGCTTCAAATTAAGAATCTGATCCTGGGAGTTTAGTTTTCCCTCTTTGCCTTAATGCGGGTTCCCAAAGGGGCAGGGATCTACCTGTGCAGATTAATTTGTGGGATTTGGGCCTAACAATCTCTCTAAACAGCAGTGCTGTTGGTCCCTGCTGGAGGGACATTGGCAGCTAAAAATCATGCTGCTGTTTGGAAATATTTTTGACCTACATTAATATTTGTAACATTCAGGTTTGTTAAGTCTGCAAGAAGTGAGGAAATTATTTTCTCCTGTCTTTTTCATACTTTTCATAAGGAATTTCATGAAAGTCCTGATTATTTTTTAACTCTTAGGTTTACACTTGCCTTCCATGAAGTGACCAGTCCTATTACTTCTGTCCAGTAACCATACGATTTCCAGTTTTATCCTGGAAAATTTTGTCTTTTAAATGGAAATAGAGAAGAGATATCAGCACAATAGCTTTTTCAAGTCTCAGAAAACTGAACTTAGTTTGGAGATGTATAACTGATAAGCTTCCTGTTTTGGATAAATTTCAAGTTTAATTAAACCTCTTCAGAAATATTTCAGTATGGGAAATTTTTAGAGGCCAGACCTCGAATTCATATTCATCAGATGTATTTCATATGCATGATGGAGGTGTTTTGCTTACATGAACATACATGCTATGCTCCCTTCTGTTTTGTGTGTGTGGGGTTTTTTTTATGAATATGTTGCATATTGACATTGGCAGGCTGCCTTATCTCAAACAGCACTTTATGGCCTTCAGTATCTTCTGTGATTACAAGAATCATGTATGCAGAAAACTGGGTAACTGCTTGGTCCATTCCTTGCAAGTTTTTATACTCTGCCTGTCACCATAATGATCTGAGCACCTTCCAGTAGTGTATTAAGTGATGTGACTACACATCTGTCACATCTTATCTCTTCTCCTTCCTTTCCCTAGGGGCAGAGTCACATATAGTGAAAAGGCTTGTTTTGGTAGTGTTTTAATGCAGTCTCTTGCCTTCTGTGAGCATACACGCCTGTATTGCAAAAACAGATAGATAAACCAGCCTTGTTATTCATTTGGTAGGAAAAATATTTTGGTAAAGGAAAATAGGAGATGCTGTGTTTTGATGCTGTGTACAAGTCTGAAGGATAAGCCACTCTTTAGTAAATGTAATAGAAACTACCTGAATTTTCAGTGTAGCTCATTTCAGAAAAAAGTATGGAGTAATGAAGTTGTTACTTTTGTATTTTTTTAAGAAAGTGTGTGTGTGGTATCAGTTTGCAAACAAACCTTTAATGTATTTGTAAGAAATAAGTAAGAAAACAAGGTGTTCTTACTGAGGCTCTGTTGAGCTGAGTTCAGGCTTTCAAAAGCCCCAAGTCAAAAAACTGCTGTTTGCCTAGAATAAAGACTTAATTTTTTAGATGATTTCATTATATTTTGTATTTATTGCATTGTGACTAAATCTAGTTTGAAGTTATGTTTTAAAACCTGACTATTGTCCAATATAACACTTCAAATATAGTGTTTTCTCCTTTGTTTCAAGTGTAGAGGAATGGGGTGGGAAGTGCACTTGGGAGTTATGACACCATTGCATTTTGCCTGTGTGTGCTCTTCTGTATGTTTCTCACATGCATTTTTTTTGAAGGTTGCATGCTTTTCCCTGGTGTATCTTGCAGTGCATGATGGATTTTGGCTTTACTTTGAAGAGGCTGCTGGTATCACCCAGGCTGACAGGTGCCTTAGGTAACTGGCTTGTGGCAGAGCAGTCCTGGTGAAGGATTCTTTTTATGGGTTGAGTAATTCCATCTCTGTGCCTTAGATTCCCTCCCAGGTTTACTAACCAGGTTTGTGGCATGCCTCAAATCTGTGCTTGTTCTGTAGAGGAAAATAAGATTGTAGATGCATTGGATAGGTGTATTATTTATTGGAGGGCTATTTTGCTTTCATTTTGTATAGCTGCTCTTTTTATTTAGAAGTCTCTAGAGGTGGATCAGCAGGAGTGCAACGTTAGAAAGCGTTTTGCTGGAAAAAGAGTACATTGTAGTGCTGGACATGTGAAAACAGAGCAATTTCAGTATTACCTGCAAAAGGCAGAGGGAGAGTTCATTTATGTTTCTCCTCGGTGTCTGCAGAGGTAGGGGAGTGTTCAGAGGATGAAAACATACATAGAGATGATTGAAAACATCATGTGTCTTATGAATGCACATTTAGCATCCTGAGAAATTACTCAGAAAAACTGCATGCAGCTCACAGCATCGTTCCCAGCCCCCTTGCCCTCGTTACAAATACAGAAGTTAGGCAAGGCAAACCATCCAAAAGGGAGATTGTTAAATCATTTGTATCCCATTTTTGTAATTCAAGGTGTGGGGTTTTTTTCCTGTCATCCTTCCACATTTTTCAATGATTTAATAGAATTACTTTCATGTTCTCTGCAACTATGGTATTATTTTTGTTGAAAAAATTTCAAAGTATGGTTTTTAATTTTAGATGATTTTTCCCCCTTAAAGTAAGTGCTCAGAGCAGTTGTTCTCTGTCAACAATACCAATTGCTTTGCTACCTCAATATTATGAAATTTATTGAGCTTCTAATACATTTATCAGATAGTTTCCATGGCATTAAAGAATTGGTGTAATGCAACAAAAGAGCATTGCATAGTCAAAAAGGGAAAAATCTCTTTCTACTTGCTATTTGCTTTTGATCATTAAATTATTTCCCTATAGCTAAGCTTTTATTATAAGCTTTTCTTATGAATCTTACCTATAGGTCAAATGCTGAAGTTCCTAAATAGTAAAAAATCCTAACAATTTGAAAAGACACTTGACTGAGAACTGCAAGGTGTGCACCTTCTTGTCCAAATGCAGTTACTTTTGAATTTTAAAAATATTCTTTTATCATAAAAAGTCTGGCCTTTCAGACCTATAGATGCCACCTGAAACTCTTCATATGGGAAATAGTTATGATTTGAGTTGTAGAAGAAAGACAGAGCTTCTGTTTTCTGTTGGCTTCCATGGGAACTGCCTGCTTATCTTGTCTGTGCTGCTCTTCATTTGAGAAATTTGGTATGTTTTACAGATATCAGATATACAAATATCAGTAAACTGTTAATAAAATCACTAAGCTAAATGCTTTCTTCTCATGTATAAACAGGAATTTAGGGTCAGAGTGGTTATGATTTCCCAAAATAAAATTCAGCTTTATTTACAGAATCAGAAATAGATCTTAGGACTCCTAATTTATTGCATGGAAGAAACCTTGGAACTTGGTTTGAGCTGTGTGTACATGATCAGGGATGAATGCTGGAACTTCTAGGAATTTTATGGCCATTCTGGTTGATATAAATCTGGACATAATAGGCCATCTCTGTAAGATTTGGGAACAGGGCCACTATCTCAAAAGGAAGAAGGATTTAGCCAGTTCAGTATTTTTTTAATGAATATGTATGATGTTCTAGTAATAAGTAATAAATTTCTTCACATTCTTTGTGCTCTTGTGAGTTGGTTTTTGAGTATGTACTTAACTTTTTTTATAATGTTTACATTTGTTGATTGTAGAATATTTTTTCCAACAATCTTTAAGGTTTCTGGTTGTTTCTAAAGAAAGGGCAATACACTAATTACTACTTTTTTTTTGGTTGCTTGTCACTCTCTCCCACATTGGAAATGTAGTTTTGTAGGGCAGCATTTATAGAGAATGGGCAGGTTAAGTAAAAGAAATGCTCTCTTAACAATGTATGAATGAAAGTGCAGTTGGTGAGGAATTCTGTCAGCTTTCCCCTGATCTTCCAATGCTTCCAGTCAGTTCTCTGTATTCATTTCTGAGTCTCTCTTGGACTGGCAATTTTCCTATGGCCAAGAGTGGTGGTGGATTATTTTTTGTTTTTTTGGGGGAAGGTGGTTTGGTTTTGTTTTGTTTTGCTTTGCTTTTGAAGCCTCAAGTGTAATTGTTTGACTTCCGGAATTTCTCAGTCTGGCTTCTGGAAGTGTTTAGTGATGATGATTCCCACCTTTTCCTTTTCTTTTTTTCTTTTTACTAATTTTTAAAGTGAAGTAAGTTGTAATTATGTAAAATGTATTTCTGTACTCTTCACAAGATTGAGTCTAAAATCTTGATAATTTTCTGCAGGATGTTTAGACTTTTTCATAGACTCACAGAGTCCCAGAATTGTTTGGGTTGGAAGGGATCATCTCATTCCAACCCCCTGCCATGGACAGGGACACCTTCCACAGGCCAGGTTGCTCAGAGCCCCATCCAGCCTGGCCATCATCATGAAAAACTTTTGGTTTCAGTCTGTGCTTGTCCTGTATGTCTGTATAACATTTCTGAGTAATACTTATCTCTCTAATAATATTGCCATTTGCTTTTCTGTGCCCAAGTGTAACTCTATGAGTCTGTAATAAAACCTCCTGTTTCTGTAATAAGTACCTCCTTTATATTCCTTTCCTGAAGTACCTTCAACAAGTACAAGTTTTGATTCAGCCCAGCTATTATTTTTATATAGTGCACATGATTGTTGAAGTATAGTGCTGCCTTTATAATTGATTATGTTATGGAGCTTTACTGTTGTGAAAGGGCACATTTTCCATATCTCTGGAATTGTGTGTATTTATAAAATCTGTGTTTGTGTATATTACATGTGTATAACATATCTATGTATATAAATAAGCTATAGATATTTTTAATGTCTTATACAAAGTTTAGGTTTTGAGTTTATTAAATTTTCTCTTCTGTTTTTAAAATGGAGTAGTGCTTCTGTTCCTTGGTAGAGCTTTATAGTAAGGCAGCAGTCCTTTCACATTCATCCATTGTAAGCTACTGCCTCCCTGAGAAAAGAGCACTTTCATTAATGCTTTCTGGGGAGTGGGAGGAGGACACACAACTATTTTTAGGTTCAGGGTAACTTCCTTTCACCTACAGTTTTTTCATTCAAGTTATTACTGTTTCTTTGGCTCAATCAGGCAAAAATCCTTAGTAACAGAGGAGAGGACTTGGGAAGTTCAAGGAGTTTTGGTAGGGTGGGTATTTATGGATTACTGTAATCTTGGTAACTGTATAACTCACAAGTATCAGCAAATGGGCTCGCTATGCTTCACAAGAGGTTAAGGCAAATCTGTTAGAAAAATACAAGAATCTTCTTTCAGCTGGATATGGCAGTGTTCCTTTTCCTTTGAAACCTCCTGGTTGTGTCATTCTGGTTGCAGGTGTAGTGACAGGGGGGATTTTTCTGGTGGCACAACTTCTTCAAGAAGTTCTCGAGCCAAGTGCAGCCTCTCATCTGCTGAGAGAAGTGTCTGTGGGGTCACAGTGCAAAACAGATTATTAGAAACATTCCAGCTCCTCCTGATTTTAGTGATGTGCTTGATCCTGTTTCCTCTCAAACAGTTAATTCAGCAGATCTGAAGTGCTGCTGGATATTTATGTGGGGTTGATAGTTTCTGTGTCTGTGGTTTTCTGCCTTAAGTAAAAAATAGTGCAGCTACAGTCTGAGGATCTTTATCAAGCATTTCAAAAGATAAGGCAGCTGTCCAAAGAATCAGTGTAAAATACTTTTCTGCCCTTAGTTTTTACACTTGGTTGAAAATTTTGTCTATTTTCAACAAAGTCTTGAAGCCAGACTGAAGGGGAATCAGTTTGATTAGGAGTAACAATGATCTACAGTAATGGAAGGTTTTTCACCTGTATTTTTTTTCTAATTGTTATATTAAACAAATCTAGAAGAATATACATTTTCAAAATTATAGACGTGTCAGTATCAATTTACTTTTGAATTTCCTGTAGGAAGTCTGTTTTTCAAGTCACAGTATGTCTGATACTAACTGGGTTTTTTTATTCTTGAAAACAAAGTATTTAAGATTTTATTTTAAAACACTTCAACATTTTTAATACATTTTATTAAAAAAGATCATTATTTTGTATTTATTCTCTTTATTGATTTTTATCACTCTTCTCGCTTTCCAATATGTATGACAGATTCTTAACTGTAGTATTTTCCTTGTGTGTGAAGTGCAAGGTCCTTCCTGTAGCATCTGCAAGAATCTGGGGCAGAGAAGGAAAACAGTATGGCAGAGTTGCTGTGCCTGGCTAAATGGGCAGAAAGCAAAAAAGCGAAATGGATCATTTCTGGGTAGCTTCCTAAAAGAAAAATTCAAATATCAGATTGCTGTAAAGTCTGTTTTACATGGTTGGACACGATGCCAGCTCTTCTGTAACAGCAGCTTCTTGTGTTCCCTGAGCTGAAGAGCTTGTTCTAATGCCTCAATGTTGTACTTCAGAACTGAGTGAGTTACAAGAGATGTGGAGACAAGCAGTCTGCTGTTGTGATTCTAGAAGTTTGTACCTAGTTAGGATATTTCTGAAGATTTTTGTGAATTGCAAAAGGTGCATCTCCTGCAAAACGTGTTGAAGATTCAGCTGTCTGTCCTTGATGGTGTTTTGCAGAAGTTGAAGTAAACCATCAGTGGTATCTGAGGGGTGATGAGTAAATGCTGACTCCTCTGTGCCCCTGCTGGTTAAAAGTACCAGTTTTAGAACTTGACCCCCAGCAGGAGATACCATAAATTACTCAGTTACAGCAATTTTAGTTCTGAAAAATCAGATACCATCATGAAGAATAAAGTTAAGTTGAAATTATGTGTTTTCTGGAGAAGTTCCTTCTTTGCTGTCAGATTTTGATTAAAACAGTGAAATAAGTGTAAGTTGCATGGTTATCTGTTTTATTCTTTCCATTGCAAAGAGTGGCTGGGCATGAATGTAGTGTGAGTAATGGGGGAAGGGTTTCTTTGGGTGTTCTTTTGTCATAAGGTTAAGGAGATCTGTCATTAGAATTGTTATTAAGTTTCTAACTCTTTGAGGAGTATCAGAAAAAAAGTTGTGTCATTAAGAAGAAGTAACTAGTTTGTGCTGGATGTGGTCTGTAGTTTTCTGTGGGATTCCTGGAAGGGTTTCAGGAAGTTTTAGGGATACATTGTATGTGATGTATTTTTTCGTAATGCTTGTGATGCAGCTCCCTAGTCTGAGTTGTGCTTTTGTTGTTTGGGATTTCTATGCTTCTTTGCAGTGTCATGAGTTTAATGTTATTATGACTTCCTTGGCTTTTTTTTTTTTGCACGTGATTGTACTGAGCTTGGATTTTCAAGTTCTACAGTGTAGGTGGTAGCAAATTTGTTTGTTGCTTTCACTGCTTTTATCATATGGATTGTGCTGCAAAGGAAATCTACTGCAAGCTAAATTTCTCATATTAATAAATTGGTGCTGTGGATAGTCAGAAACTGAGGGAAGGATGATTTCAGATTTTAGAGGAATTAAATATTCTTATTTTTCCTTTATGTTACCCAGTAGGATGTACTGTGAACACATAAACTTTCAATAGTTTTCTTGGCAAGTTTTGCTCATGTGCTCTCTACTTTCACATTCCAACAGCAGGACATAGATGTTATATGCAGTCTCTGTATAAATTAGAAAGTCTAGTTAGTGTTTTCTGATTTCATATTAGGTTAACTGTTCAAAACTGTTTATGGAGAATGTGTTTTCCCAACTATGTGTAATGCAAAAGATGGTGATTACAGCTGAGACAGTTCTTGAATCACTGTAGAGAATAAAACTTATTGGTTGAATATTGTCAGTGTTACCAAGGGAGAGTAAATTTGGCAGCTTGCTCTCTTGATGTTTTCAAATAACATTTTTGGGATAGCTTTTTGAAGAAGTTGAGAAGGTACTGTGTCATCTTGGTTCTCCTTCACTTTCCCTTTATTCCACCCAGTGCATACTTCTCCTGTTTTCTTCTTTGCTTGTTCCTTATCACTGCCTTCCCTACTCCCACTTCTTTTTCTTCCTGCACCCTCTGACAGATACGATAACATATTTTTCCACAAGAGGGTGATAAAACTCACACGTGTTAAAACGAGCACTCCAGGTGGAGGGGATTACAGAGGTTATTGACAAACTCAATCTAATAAAAGTAGCTGTATTTATACACTAAAAATTAGTCTGCTCATCTTCAGCTGCATCCATGTGTTACAGTGGTTGTTTGTGTGCACTTCTGGAGGCAAGACTAGACGTGTCAGGATGGAGATCCACCCTGGGAAGAACATGCCAGCTCCATCCTGCCTCTGTTGCAGTAATCAGACCTTGCTGCAAGACAGTCTTTCGTGTCTGTTATTCATGCAATAATTTTCCTTTTCCTTTCTCCCCCATGCACTCTCGTGAGTATTTCTTGCTTCCCCCCTCCCCAGTTTACTAGGAAACAAAACCTCCTTCTTTACTGGTCCTAAGAAACTGCAGTGATTGAAATTTCTGTTCATCTTCAAAAAGGGCAGAAAGGATGAAAAGGTGAGGCAGAAAGAGAGAGAGAGAAAAAATAGCCACTGCTGTGATTTGTCTTTAATAGAGAATCTTAGAAAAAATTTGTATCTGTTTATGACTGTACCCAGACCTGAACAAGTATTTTACTCAGGACTAGATGCTGCTTCAGGTTTTCTTTTTGGGGCTAGGAAGGCTGATGGAAATAAGTAGTTCTTAGACCCTCTAAGAAGCAGCTCCAAAATTGTGTGCCTTAAGTGATGGAGATCATGACTGGAGTTCTGGCACCTGGGCTTGGCTCTTGGAAAAGTAGCGTGGTGTGGTTGGATGACAAAGATGTGGGAGCAGATCCATTATATGTGGGAGAGGGTTGGGATGCAGGGCTTTTTAGATGACCTTCAAGAAGAAGTCAGCATTTCAGGGTGGTTGTTAGCCTGTATTTTGGATACCATAATACCAGAAGAAGTGTCCATTGCTGTAAATTACTTTAGAATAGGGTCTGAGCTACCAGGTTAAATCTCTCCCTCTGTAGTCACAAGTGAAAAGAGCTGCTGTGAGTATTAATATTAGAGAAATGAGAAAATGAGTTCTATACTGTGGGTTAGGCATAAGCCAGGCAGTGAAAAAGCTCCTGGAAAAATCCTAAACATTTCACTGCCATGAGTCAGTGGGAATCGTGGCAAGGAAGGAGAGAGGAACAAAATACTTGAGGTTATGTTTACTCCATCGTCCTATTAACTGTGAAATTCCAGGTCACAGAGTGAAATTTCTCACTCTTCTTTAATTTCAGGAAGGACAAACAAGAGTCCCAAATAAATAAAAAAGATTCTATCTTTTTCTTAAAAGACAGCCACAGAGCTGATGATCTTGTCAGAATCTCTTTTTTAATATTTTTCTCTCTAACTGTAGGAAATTCCAATGGCAAGAGAAATGTGTTGAATTTCTCAAGACAAGTCTGTTCCCCTTCCTGTTCTTTTATTGTCCTGTTTGTCCCTAAACTACCACTCCATAATGTGCACAGTCAAGTTCAATAAACAGCATTTGGAGCTCTTGCTTCATGGGCAAGTTTAAGCTTTGGTTCAGGTATCCCACGGTATCAAGTAGGACAGAATCTTCCAATTCACACTCTTGAGGGGAACATCCCCACCCTCACAACAGAAAAAGCAATCTACAAAACCCAAATAATACTTAGAATTTCTGTATATGCTTCTGAGCTGAACCTGAGTGTAAGGGAATTGGGGAGATTCTAATTTCTATTAGCAATGTAAAAGTATTTTTCTTAAGTTTTTGGGCTATTCTCCTAATGAAAGAAGGCCATAATACCTAGAAAAAAAAATGGTTAGAAGCAGGTTTTGAGTATCTCTGAGCAAGTTTCTCTTATTTCCTGCTTGGTAAGGAGCAATCATTCCTCTTGCAGAAATTTATTAATCAAGGACTTTGCAGAGAGGAGGATTTCCATGCCCTTCATAGAGATTCTAAGGTGACCTCATTTGACACGAGTGCAGCATTGGTTTGTCTTCCCTTGTTTTGTACAGTTGTTCCCAACATGAACAGGCATTGCACTATGGCAAAAATTCATTTGAGAGCCAAAATCTTCAAAGTGATTTCTGTTGTGGTGAGATGTGCCAAAACTTCATGGTCAATAAAAAGCAAATGGTTTGGAAATGAGCATATTTTCATGTTTATTTGCTTTGTAGAAGTATTATACTTCTGGATTAAAGAGCTCTGATATATCAAATGTAACAAAGAAACTCTAAAACACCACATCATATACAGTAAAAAATGCACAGACTGTTTTTCAGTACAGTTGGTCTTTTGAGCTAAAGCACTCAGTACTTGATAGGATTTTTTGCACTGGTAGTTTTAAATGTCTGAAGGAACAGGACCTATCTTGTTTCCAGAGCTGCCAGAAGGAGTGGAATAGAGCACCCATCCCTGTGTGCTTCATTTTGGGAGAGTTGTCAAATGGGTGAAAGGGAAGTAATTCAGCCTTCCCCCCATTCCTAGATTCAGTGGCTGGACAGACACTCCTTCTCTATTTTTTTTTTTTTTCTCATGCTGCATTTGTGTTTAATGCAGTTTTTCTGCATCGTTGTTTCCCAGGTTTCTTGTCCATATTGAATATCTATATTTGGGATTTTTTTAGCCAGATGTGTTAGCTGATGTTTTTCCAAATTGAATTTTGCATTATTTTCTGGCTGTGTAAGGAATTTGCTTAGGTTCCTTTCTATTATTTCTGACTTTACTGCTACTCAAAATACTCTATTTAATATCCTCGGAAGATGTTATCTATATGCTATTTTAATCATTAGATCATTAAGGAAGTTATTAATGTCTGGACTAAATTGATTCTTACATCTCACTGGCATTTCTTTCCAGTTGGATACTTGGAGATTTTTATGCTTTTATTTCTAGACTTTTTGGCAGCACTGTGTGTGTCAGCCTCTTCTATCCCAAAAAATTGGACTCTGTTTTATACGTAGGACTTTCAGGGAAAGCTGAAGTGTGATTCATGCTGGAATAGAGTAAACTTTGTAAATCCAATCACAATTGAAATTGCAGATGTGCTGTAATCATTACATATGTGTCTTCACATGGATTTCAGTATGCTGTCTTTTGTACTTCCATTTGTACAGTAGTAGTTCTTAAATGATAAATTATTAAGTAAATATTTTCCTAGTGGAATGTGCTTTCTATTTTTGTATATCATCTTGAGAACAGAATGTGATTCCTTTCTGTAGGGTCAGCTATTTGGAATACTTGCCTGTGTTTGTTCTAACTGCATAATCTATAATCCTCAATATGTCTTTAATCTACTTTATCTCCTGCAGAACTAAATCTTTGGAATTGGGGAGAATATAGTGTGATAGATTGTATCTAAGGTTATAAAGTTTGGGAAGATTAAATTTACTTTTGAGGTCAGATTCATAGATTTTGGCAAATAACAGATAAAAGAAATTACTAATAAAAAAGTTAAACACTTCCCATATTTTCTTGCCTATGAAATAAACAAATAGTAAGTAACAAAGAGGTCTTGTAGTATTTCATCTCTAGAAATAAGATAAAGATGAAATTTCCCACTTGGCTAATCTTAAACATCTCCTACAGTGTTAAGCAAAAGGAATTGATTTATTTTCTCTTTTATTGTTCTTTTGTAAAGTTGAATTGAACTTCAGAATGTTTACCTTTGTGTGCATGACAAAGACAGAAACTGGAGTGCACATTTTTTAGCACTGACCACTTGGGAGTGAGCAGATGCACTAAAATGAGCAAATTTAACCTTGGGTTCAAGGGAGGGGTGTGTGCATCCACACACATGTCTTAAAGTCTGTCCTGGGAGAAATGAGCACGTCCTGGGATTGTTTAGGGTGGCTTTAACACTTTGGGGTGCTGGTTGTGCTAAGGATTGCACAAAGGGCTTCTGTGGGATTGCTTCTTAGAGTAATGGAAGGAGGAAAAACTCCTGAAAAGTTTTTAATCTTTAAATAAAACAAGTTGTCAAAGGTCAGATGTCTGTGTCTAATAAAGGTATTAGGTTCTATTTGTTAGGGGATGATGGATTTGTCATTTCACCTAGTGATAAATAATCTGATTTTATAAGGTGTTCGGGGAATAAGGATAATGATCATGTCAAATGAGAGGCTTGCACAGCACAGCCTTTTGTTAATAAAACCATCCTGCATAGCAGGCCTGGGTTCAAACACCACAAGTATTTGTATTTTTTTTTGTTTGTTTGTTTTAAGTAGTTGGTGTTAAACACAAATACTCCTGGTTTCGTATTTTAGAAGAAACAAGATGATCAGCAATGTTAAGTAAATCTGGCTCACGAGTCCTAATGTTGGTTCTTACAATAACATGCTTAATACTGAAAAAACCCACTACTACTAAACAGAAAAAACCTGTTTTTTGTGGAATTTCAGTATACTGTATTTCCAAAATTTAGGAGAATCCTGCAAGGAGATGTAAATTGCAGGGAAGTTTATTTATGTGAGTAGAGATTTCCTTTGTAGGGAAAAAAAGCTACCATGTAAAACACGGCCTTGTCTGCTACAGACAGTAATAAAAAATTATTCCATCTGATCCATTCCCTGTAAGGGATGGGAACTGCCTGACAGGGCAGTGAGTGATTCTGAACACTGAAATGTCTGTTTTGCCACCTGCATTTGCCACTGTGATGGCATCCATATGGCTGCAGGGAGGGAGGGCCTGCATTTTGCTTTTCCCACTGAGGAAGTAAGTGGGATTTCACTTTTTCTTCTCCTCTCAGACAACAAGTTTTCTTCCAGCTTCACTGCTTAAATTCATATTGTGCTCTCTGTGCTGCCATACCATTTTCAGTAAAAGAGCAGTTGCATGGAGACAAAGAGGCTGCTGATTTAAGTCTCAATAGAGAAGTCTGTTAGGCTTCAACTGTGGGAGGATGCTAAATGTAGCTCAGAGGTTGGCAGATGCTACCTGGACCAAAACTACTCGAAAATATTAAAAAGCTGTTTAGTAGATTTGCCTAAAAAAAGGAGGCATTTAATGACTGGAAGAATTAGTGGAACAAATATGACAGAGGACTTGCAGTTTAAAAAGGTACTTACTGTCTGGATGTGCTCTGCTGTTCTTGTTGAATTAAAAAAAAGAGTTCAGCTACAAATATTTTGCTAATCTTGATGGGAGGGCAAAAGAAATCCAACCTCAAGCCCTACTTTTTCTTCCCACCTGTCTTACAATTTTTTTTTTTTTTAAATTATGTCAGTTTATGCAACAGTTTGGACTTCATTTTTAAAGGGAGCAATACTGGTTTTGATTATGATTATGTAAGTTAAGCTGAAAGCTGTGGAGTGTTGTTTTCTGAAGTTTTCAGAAAGCTCAGTGTTTTATTAACATCTTTCTAAGCTGTAACACAATGAAAATTTACCTAAAGGGTTTATTTTGTGCTTCAGCCTTTGGGAGCACCATGGGAAGACCATAAGCATCATCACTGAGGTGGTGGGACTGGGCCTGGCTTTCTGCTGGGGGTGTGTAGAGCTTCTTGGATGATCCAAGAGGGAAAGATTGTTTTTCATCCCTGCAGGTTGGATGGTCCTGGGGTCTGCCCTGGTTTCTCACCTTGTTGCTGAGCCAGAGTTTAAAGGCTCTTTAGCCATTTCATTTCTGACCTGTGAGATGCTGTGTGGGACACATGAAATGAAGTATCCCAGCATTTTTTTGTTGTTTTCTCTTCTAAGGATGGAAAGGGGAGATAGAAGTAGTGTGAAGGTGTTGTGCAGCCTGAGTAAACATAGAGAAAAGGCGTAAGGAATCCATTGCTCAGGACCAGGGTGTTGATTTAACTGGGAGGATGAACTTTTAATTTCTAAGTGGGGTTCCTTTTATGACCTGATGAGAGGATCTCTGTGCTAGGTTATTAAATAGTTAACTTCAAGGGAGATAGTTTTGCTTCTGAAGCAGAGGTTTGCACAAAGCGTGGGTAACAAAGCGTTTCCAGTAGAGCACGTTTGATACTTAACCTGCAAAATGTCAAAAGAGGTGATTAATGTTTTGTACCTTTGGAATAGGTTTGATTTTGTGTGCCTGAAGCTTCTAGCAGGTGCTATAGAAACCAGGGAAAAACATTATCTT
Organism: Cettia cetti; assembly: GCA_013401135.1. Lineage (NCBI taxonomy): Eukaryota > Metazoa > Chordata > Aves > Passeriformes > Sylviidae > Cettia > Cettia cetti. The sequence goes on from VZUI01042655.1 coordinate 18,814, forward strand.
TTCAGCATGTCGCACTCAAAGTTCACATTGAGCCACAAAATAATATTCAAATGAATGTCAGTCTCTTGTTTGAATCTAAATCGAAAATGGAGTTTTCCTTGGCCTACTTACTCTAGATATGATCATTTCATTGTAGGCAAATTTAACTAAAACCTAGGAGACTTTGTCAAAATTACATGAAAGAAAAAAATATATTATTCACTTCTAAAATGAGGCAAAGAAATGACAAGAGATTTTTCAGAGGGTCTGTGTTGATCTATCTTGCCTGCTAGTTCTGTTTTTGAGAGAAAGTATTTTTCAGTTTTCATAAATACATTCTTTGTTGTTTGGTTGCTTTTTTTTTACTACTACACTATACAGTAATGTGGCTAAAATTGCTGTATACAGTTTCTTAAATTTCAAGGGTGTTTTTCAGAGTTTATAAAAATATGTTTTTGAAAGAATGCATGTTTGCCCATGCAAAATGGTGCTTAGGACTCCCCTAGTGGTCCTTTGCTGTTTATCAGGGGTGTCATTTGTCCCCTAGGTCAGCTTTTTGCCTTTTGTGTGAACACCAGCCCAAAATTGGCTGATTCTGAGACAGCAGAAGATTACTCTGTGTGTAACAGCTAGATAGAGTTGTCATAATTAAGAATGACCAGGCATTTTAGCATCTGTTAGTAACCAGAGTGTACGTGTGTCATCCTCACGGAGCAGATGAGGGTGATTTGTTTCCTCTGAGGTGTGACAGAGGCATCGTTGTTAGATCTGGTTGGGGCTCTGGTGAGATCAATATGAGGATGCATCATGACCAAACTTGCAGGAGCTGTAGGAGGATAAGAGGGATGTAGACCCATTAAATGATGGAAAACCCAGAGAAAATGCCTTATGCAATGTGATTAAAAAAATAATTTTGAATAGTTTATTAAAAGGCTTGTGGGCAGATATGGTCATAGTGTCTTATGGGGAGGAAATACTGGTTAAATAGAAGAACTGATGCAGTTGGCTAAAGCAGGAACCATGTGGTTTTAATAGTGAGGAAAAGTCTGTGCTGGCAGGAGCTGTTTAAATGGATGATGAATTCTCTGAGAGCTTCCTAAAAGTTGTGACTCTTGATTTGGGAAGTTGTGTTATAGTTGAGCACACATTACCGGATTAATTCTTGGAGGGTTGCTTCTGTAGGATACCTTAGGGACTGTTTTCATTTAGATTAAACCACCTGCTTTGGTAGCCTCTTCCAGCTTGCAGTTTCCTAGACCTGCAGCTCTAAGACCCCAGCTTTTCCTGCTTCTGAAGCTGGGAAAGCTGTTGGAAAGGCAGGAAGGAATTTGGGAAGAAAAGCAAGGCTTTCATGAGTTAGACTAGTGGGAAGTTTCCTTGGAGGAATTGGCCTCTGTTTCCTCTGCTCTTTGTATCTTGGGTGAATCTCTGCTAATTGATGAGAGCTGCTTGCTTGCTGATTTTGCTGCTCAGCCTGAGACATGAGGTGGTGATTTACAGAATGGATGATGACTCAAAGTGCAAGTGAACTTGGTGGGAACTAATCCTGAATATCACAGACTGCTAAGTAAACATTCAGAAAAATCAGGATGTCTCCAGTTGAGCACTTAGAATTAATGGGTGCTTTTAATCTGACTCTTTTTATTTGTCAATGTTCTTTTACATTGGTATCTTGTGAGTAATACAGCATAAAAATGACAATCTTTAAGAAGAATTATTATTGTCAGGTTTGAGGAAAAACAAGATAAAAATTACATACGACGTTGTGCTAACCCTTTAAGATTCACTGCTTTTATTACGGCTAAGTAACTGAAAGATTGCTCTAATTTTATTTTAATAGAAACAAATCTGTTTGAATTATTTCTGTTTTTCTTTTCAAAAATGAAACTATCACAAACATTTTAAGAAGTCTTGATTAGAGGTGATTAGAAGTGCCTAGTGAAATTCAAGTATCCAGACTGGAGCAGTGTTGCTTCGTTGGTTCATTTTGAGCATGAAGCCTTTTGCTTTTCAGTCAGATTCTATTTTTTTTAGGAATTGAATTTTAAAATTAATTATTCAGGTTTTAATATAATGCAGTAATTCCTGATTTTATTATGCAAAATTATTTTTTTTTCCTTAAGAGTAGTGTACTCTTAGGGTTGTAAAAAATTAACTGAAATCCATAGTCAATTTTGTTGCTCCACTGGAGCTTTTTCCTCTCCTTAGCACATTTTAGCAAGCCTCACCAGGTTAAAGAAAGGCCATAGCATTAAAATAATTTTAAACTGAGATCCTGCTTAAGCTCTTCTATTTTCTCACTTCCTGACTGAGCACAGCTATCTTTGCCTGTCCTTTCTCCCCTCTTTTGTTTACTGCTGAGGACAGGGCTGATACCACATGCATTGGAGATCCTCATTGTCAGCTAGAAGGAGTTCAGTAGCAAATGCCTTGTCTGAGGGAATATTGAGCAGCACATCCCTACACTGTGATCTTTTATGGCATCAAAAAACTCATCTGTGTGGGCTTTCAATGTTTATTGTGCTAATTTGGTAGTGTAACATGCAGCAATTTATTGTCATGTGTTGCATATTCATACATCCAAAAAAAAAAAAAAAAAAAAAGGAAAGCAAAGTAAGGTTAAATAAGGTTTCCTGGATGTTTTATTATTATTTTATATGAACTGCTTAAAACTTGTTTTTTGATTTTTTTTAGTAAGTTTGGAAACATGAAACAACGTGCTGATGAATCTGAAATTTATGGAGATTTGATATATAAGTATCTGTTCTTAAACATATGAAATGTTTGTATCAGTGAATTGCTGTTCAATATATCTTGTTGAAATATGGTTATGCTCTTGTTCTCTGACAATAAAGGCTTGTAATTCGAGACTGCCTTTTTAAGAGTTTCCTCCAATGCTGTCTCAAGTAGAGTTTGTAAAAGGAAGCAATTTGGAAACTGCCGAAATACAGCTCAGTGCCGAAGCAACCAAAGAATAAAATTGCTCAAAAGAAATAGTTGCTTTTATTTTGAAAGTGAGCTGGAGTGGAGGAACTTGCTTTGTGCACAGCTGCTATTGGCTGCACAAACCCCTCGTTTCTGTGGCTAGGGCCAGATAGGAATATTAATAATATAACTCACGCCTTGTCGTATTTTGCTGCTTAATCATCATGTTTGGCACACCCCCGGTCATGTTCTACGTGGCCATAATTCAGGCAAGAAAACTCACTGGGGCACAGGTATTACAGTGCAGCAATCAGAGAGGCTGGGATTATGCAGATGATGAAAGGACTGGCCGGCGTGTTTATCCAGGAAATCTGGAGTGGAGTTGTAGGCAGCTCGGAGCTGCGGAGCCGCCTGCAGTGCCGGGCCACGGCTCCCTGCGCACGGCTGCCCTGAGGAGCCGGGCTGGGTAAGCAGGAACCTGTGGCAGCAGCGTTGCTGCCAGGCTCCGCCAACAAAAGCTACAGCTCTTACGAGTCCTTCAGAAATGTTGTCTTCCCTGTGCTGCTGCTGCTGCTGTCAGAAGTGGTGTTTCAAGGAGGTTGATATTTTGTTGGAAAATACTTGGTTATATTAATGTAGTTTGGAAAGATAAAGAGGGGCTCTAGCATGAATTCCTATAGAAGAGAAAAGCAGTGTTTTTTTAAATCACCTCTTATTTTTTTTTTAACAACTACAGTCTTAAAATCTAAACCTAACATTTCCTTGAGACCAGAACTGAACTCTGTGAATTACTTGTAATTCGAAGTGTTACTATATTCGTCTGGATAACTTCTGAAAAAAATGTGGAATGGGAAACAAATGTTCGTCCTGATCCTAAAGGTAGTTTAGTTGAGAGGCATGGTAAAGGATAAAATGATGAGGGGGTAAAAGGAAGTATCTAAAATAAATCAAAGGGGAAACCAAATTTGATTGGGTTTTGTTTGGTTGGGTTTTTTCGTTGTTTTCTCCTTTGTTTTGTTTTTAAAAATCAAGAAGTCCTGTCGTTCTTTTGGTTTTTGAATAGTTTGATCTTTAAATAGTGTAGGCTCTTCCAAGAGACCCATGATTTTTTGTGAAGTGGCTTCCATGCTCTTGTCAATGCATGAATAAGAAATAATAGAATGGGTGGGGAGGAAGTTGATTGTAATTTGACTTAAAAGCATGAATGTTTTGACCTCAGCGATTGGCAGTTTGAAAAGAATGATTTGCTGTGCTGTTTGTGTGAGCGCTGGACTGTTTAGTGTTAATCACCAACCAGTTATGAATATAATTCACTCGTTAGACAAGTGAATTAGACTATAGGCTAGTGCTGGACTTCTGAACTTACCTTCAGTAAACACTCAGATTAAAAGGAGGGATGTTACTTGGAGTGCTGTGTTGATGGAAATTGCATATTCATCTTGTGGAAATACTCATCTTGTGGATGTAATGAAGGTAACGCTCTTCAGGCTGGAGAGATCTATAAAAATAAGAAAGTTTTATTAGTTTATTATATAGTTAAAAGGTGTATTTTCTGAAATAGTTTTGAGTGACTATTTGTGACATTTTCATGCATAAATGAAGGATAAGGTCTTAGAGCTTCCTTTTAGGTGGGATGTTATTTTATTTGCTTTTTCTAATGGTTTATGTTTTAGGCTCTAAGTTTCAAGTAGGATGCTGTTTGGTTTGGTTTATAACTTGACTAGCAGCTGATACCGTTTAAGAATATTTCATCTATGCTTGCTGTAGCAAAGCAGTGGAGTCAGAGGAAAGCCGATCCTTATTTTTTTAAAAATGACGCTTTTGTTTCTGGTTTTTAGAGACAGTGGGTAGGAATCAAATCAACATATAACCTGTTCCTATCTGCAGAGTTCTCCTAGGCTTGAGAGGCCCAAGATCTGAAGAAGTGTAGGATCAGTCCCCACCTTGTAACAGTTTTCCCTGCATTTCAGAATTAAGACAAGTTTTTGTGGTGGTCAGAAATGATTCTCATTTGATTATATTAGTTCTTTGCCTGATTAAGGATTGCTGAATTAGGTTCAGTATTTGAAGGGTGAAGGAAGATGAGTGTTAATGTTTGTGTTACTCTGGCTGGTGTGTTTTGTGGTAAATAAAGCAAGGGCTGATCATTGTGTTGAAGGAAGTTAAGAGGGACTGTATTTGTATTCTAATCCAAAAGAGAGATTTTCAGTTTATTTTTTCCCATCTTTCTGCTGAAGTTTAGACAAGTTTTGAAGTTGTCATTGAAAATGCAAGGGCCTGAGTTGATTCTCCTCCAGTTGGAGGTAGAGAATTATGCTCAGAATAAAGGTAAGTTTACTTAAAAAAAACAAACTGGAATTAGAGTTTTCATAGTTTTAATGTGAAAGTTATAAATCCAGAAGTTCTTGTACCAGTAATGTGTTCTTAAATATTTTTCACAGGAGTGAAATACTGTGTTTCAGTTTGGTTTAAGAAAGGACATCAGCATTGCTTATTAGGCATAATAAAAAAATAGCTTAGTTTCAAAATACTAGTCCAGTGGGAATTTCATGCACCTCCTGTGTATTCTCCCCCATGGACATTAAGAAAACATTAGGAGTTTCAAGTACTGTAAGTCAGACCTTTACTGTGGTCAGAGGGTGGTTTTGTTTTTGGTTTTGTTTTCTTTTTTTTGCCCCTCTAAGCATTTTCAAATAGTTCTAAACTTCTTAGAGATTTCAAGGAGTTCATTACTTACAATGAGAAAATAAGCTTCCTGTTTTTTGTTGTTGTGATTGGTTGGTTGTTTTTTTGTTTGCTTGAAGGGTTCAGGAAGCCTAAAACCAGAAAATTACCAATGCTTGTTGTTTTAGCTCTACCCGAAATTAAAGGGTTAATGGCAGCTTGGTGCCAAAGGAAAGGTGGGATGGTCAGGGAAGGGGGAAAAGGAGGGAAGTTTGTTGCTCAGTGACAGAATCAGAAGCAGGGAGGAACTGGCCAGACCTGTTGTATAAGAGCAGCTGTATCAGGTGCAGGGCAGGGAGCTGGAGCTCGGTGATACCGGGGCAGGTTGGAGCACAGAGGAGCAGAGGGAGCTCTGCTCCTGCCCATTTCTTCTGCAGGTGAGAGGGGAAAGTGCTGCTGCTGGCAAACTGCCCTGTCTGAGCTTGTTAGGAGAGTCTGACACTTTGTAACATTGGAAACAGAAGAAAATTCATGGCTTATGTGATGTGCTGTTTCTTGGAGTTAGTGAGGATGTGGAAAAATGACAATAAAATTTTATTCTTGAACAGGTAAAGTTCCGTACAATAATACTCTGCTGTATAATAATACAACTTTGTTTGCCTTACAAACTTTTAATCAAATGCCTATGCATGAGCTTACATTTGTCTACCAACTGGTTGAATTTTGGAATAATTGGATATTGTCTCAGGTATCTGAGCTATTGAAGGGAGGGCCAAAAGTAAATACTTGCCCCATGAGTGCCTTAAAGTGGTGCTGGTGCCTCAAGGAAGGATTATCTCAGAGTGGGAAGAGTAATGCCCAATGCAGAAGAACCTGTCATTTTCCTCTTCATTACATAAGCAGCCTTTTTAATTTCCTCTGCCTTGCTGAATCCTGGCTGTAACCTTGCATTAGGCCAAGTCAATCTGGGTGCCCAGGCAAGGCTGTGTGCAGTGAGAGAGGATGTCTGCCTTGGAGGTTGGATGAGAGAAGTCTCCTGTAAAATGATGAAAAAAATCATCAGGCCTTTGCCTGAGCAAAAACTACTTGGGTATGCCTGAACCATTTCTTGGAGGGTTGGACTATGTAGCTAGGAGTGACCATGTCTGTCCCATCACCGCTGTGTCCACAGCTAGAAACTCCCAAGTGTTTTTTCCAGTATTTTGGATGAAAACCATAAGGTTTGGGAGTTGGAGAAGTGAGAGGGATGCTCTTGAGCTGGGTTCTTGGGCCCAGGTTGCCCCATGCTCCTGTGATGAGCTCTGTGTGTCCTATGGGATCTTGTTCCCCCTCTGCTCACTCCTTGCTCTCTCCAGGCCCTGGATGTCCCTCACAGTGCAGTGTCCTGGGAAACAGGGGCTCTTCATTGGGTTTGTGGTACCTCCACGTGTTTGAACCCAAAGAGATGTGCACACTGTTCTGTAATTAACTCCACTCCTGGCTCTGTGGGTCCTCAGTCAGGACCAAGGCTGTACACAGCCTTATGGAACTGTTCCTTTCAAAAGAGAAACAACCCCAGCCAGACCACACTGATGTGAGAGTGGGAAGCAGGGATGTGCCAGCTAACGTGGTGGTTTGCTGGGCAAGGATTTTGCAGTCTGTTGTATGTGTTCTTTCTTTTCAGCAGAATCACATTTAAAGCAGATCCTTTTAGCCTTCATTTCAAGTGAAAAGAAGTTCCTTTCTCAGCAAAACAAACTATCATAGAAGCATTCAGTTTCTCATTTGCAGAATAAATGATTTTAAGTTCTCTCTAGTCCAGCATGGAAAAAGTACTCCATCGTTTTACCGGATGCTGTGTTCTCCAAAACATCCGTTTTTTAAAATGTCTGTTTCTTAATGATCCACAGCTGAAGGTTCTTCCCTTTGCTCTTGGCAGCCTAAGCTGTCTTCATAAGGTGGAACAGGATCTTTCTTTCGTCCTGGGAAATAGTATCAATCCTGCCAGTATTGCACTGAATCCAGAATACTAATCTGTCAAAACTCTGCTTTTAGTTACTACAGATGATATTCAGGAAATCTGAGAGTTGAATTCATGTTGTAAAAACACGTGATGTGTTTGTCTGTGGTAATATCAGAATTTCTAGAAGGGATTCGTTATATAAATATTAAACAATTGTGGTCTTTATTAGTAAAAATGAGTCAAGTTCTCTTAATAAAATGGTAATTTTCTAATTATGTACTATATTTCTGAAGTAATGACTTTTAAATACCAAGCATTTAAATTTGGCCTTTTAGTGGAATAATGAAGTATTACAAAGGCTGTCAAATAATTTAGGGTGAATTCAGATCATTTAGTTATTTGTTTTTCCCAGTGTTTTCCTAGTAAAAGCTGCCTAACTAGTCTGTCTTTCTCATGATCTGTTTTTCCTGTTTGTACCAATTTGGTTGATAACTCTACAGAAGCAGAATAGTTGGGAGGAAATTCCAAGATGTTTCAGCTTTTCATTAGCAAAGTGATTGAGAAACAAGGGAAGTTCACTGAGATGTCTGAAACATCATTTTATAGCTGTGTAGCATAAGAAAGAAATCTGTGTGGAAGAGCACCCTCCTCAGAATGGGTTGCTTTTATGTGTATATTGTCTTTGCTTGTTTCAGTCTTTAAGAATCTAAATTTACATGTGTTTTCTGTCATTTCTTTTGAGTAATCCTTGCAAGTTTGCATATTGGTGTAAGTAATGTGGGGAAAACCCCCCTGGTGTATAGGCAGGGTAAAGTTGATCTCTCGGCTGCAGTTATCTCTTGTTTTATATGGTGCTTTCTTGAGGGTATAGGACTTTAAATGTCTTATGCAGAAAGGCTATTTAAAAAAAAAAAGTATGAGTGACACTGCTGTAAAATCTTAGAAGGTAAATTCTGGTTTATTTGTGTTAAACCCTGTAACAAATTTACTGGAAGCTTCCTTGTGTGAATGAACGTGAGGCATGCAGATTCCTCAGTGCAGCAGCTCACAAAGAGTTACTCAGCCAGGTTACTTCTCCAGTTGTGACTAAGGGGCCAATTAGCAGCATCCGGATGAGACGGCAGCCTAGGTAAAAATAGATGGCATTTGGAGAAGCTGGGGGCTGGCTTGGAGGAGGTCTTCAGCTGTAAGACTGAGAGAAACAAGAGAAAGAGGCACCCTTCAGAAAGGAGTGTTACAGGAGTAGTTCAGGACTGGGAGAAAATCTAGGAACAGGCAGAGGTAGGAGCAGCCCAGAGGAATGGCAAAAAGCAGTACCAGGTTAGACCCTCAAACCAACAGGCCTCTGCTGCCAAAGGAATTCCTGAGCTGGGCTCTTACTCCCGTTTGACAAGAGCATAAGGCTGGCATTGATATGAAAATGAAACAAGCTGTAGCATCCTCTGAAAATGACAGGAACCAGAGGTGTGGGTGTACAGCTCGCTAGATCGTTAGCTCTTATGCTCAGGATTGATACATTAATGCCTCTGTCAGAGGCAGGAGTTAAGTCACACACGAGTGATGCTTCAGTTGATTTGCTTGAAGGCAATTAGTTGACTACTGCTGGCATCTCTGATACTAAATAATTAAGTACCATGTGAGGTACAGGGAGGAGAACTGGATGGGCTGGGAGTTTGCTTTCTAGCTTTTGCAGTTACAGCTTAGTCCTGGGACCACAACAGCTTTGGTGGTCCTTCTCTTTTCTTTTCTCAGGATACTGAAGCTGCTGGATTAGTACAGTTTAAAACTCTTTTGTTGCCCACTGACCTACTTTGGCTGCATGTTAGCTATTGGATTGGGAAAGGGCCATCTGTATATGTGCCTGCTGGTACAGCCTGAGTGTAAAGAGAACCTAGGATGCTGTCTGCCTTCTCTTGATAAACCTCAGTCCATTGGAGGCAATTATTTAAAATGCTCAGTTTTATTGTGAATGGCTCGCTTCACTCAGCATTTAATAATGTATTAGTGAATTTGATACTTTATGGAAGAATGAGAAGGCATGAGGGATGCACCTGAAGTCCTATCTTTAAATACAAAGGATGTATGTAAGTTAAAGACTTCTTACTAGTGGTCTAGTGGTGAGCTGGCTGCTTTCAGACTAAAAAGTCTGGGCAAACCAGGAAAGGTGTGATCTGTGTATTCCTTTGGACAGATGCAAAGCATGTTTGCTGATCTGTACCTGCAAAATAAAAATGCTTTCAGAATGTTATGCTAATTTACCAGTAGTGTATTTAGATCACCTCACTTTTAAAGTTACCTATATTTGTATAAACCTGCAGAGCACACACTTTTCCTGCTGAGTTTTTCTCAATTAGTTTTTTGTGGAATACGTAACTGATGTGATTACCCTTCCTTTTTCTTTTTCCTTTTTTTTTTTTTTCATTAGTAAGCAACGAGCTTTCTGCCAATTAGAGCAAAGGTGTAATCGCAGTTGTAATGAACCAGAGTAACACTCCTTGACTTCAGTTTGGCCAGAGTGCCACCTTCAAGATGAAGTTTGTGACCACAGCACAGCTGGGGATAAATGTTGCTGGGAATCTAATTTCAGTTTATCATCTTCAACAGAGAAGCATCTTAACTAATGAGTAGCTTGGAAGAGGTAGAGAGGGTAGCAGTTGATGACGAAGGGTATTGTTTGGTAACCACAGAGGAAATGTTTTAATTATATTTAATGCCTAAACTGTTATGTCTGGTTAATATTTGTAACAGTCTAAGCTAAGAAGGCTTTGCAAAGTGACTCAAAGCACAGCAGAGCTATACCTTTGGTTCTGTTACTTCCACAGCATAACCTTGTCTGTAAAGTTGCTAATTTTCTCATACTTGTTCTTGAGAATTTCATACAGAACTTTCAATTTGTTATGGCTCAAATATTTATTTTTTTTTAACAGTAATATGCTGTTGTAGACTCATAGTGACATTGAAGAGGGTCTGAGTAACTTTTAGAGAAATTTAGGTGCCAAAGTCCAGTGATCATTAGGTGTATTTGCCCAGGAGCAGACAGCATTTCTGAGGGACAAACCCCCCTATGATGGATTTGCACACAAGCAGGTAGATAACGTTCTGCCTAAAACACCCTGTATTATTTTCTTCAGTGTTTTTGAAGAGATCAGAGGTAAAAATCTCCTGAAAAAAAGTCCATGTACATTTTGCTAGTGCAAGATTATGATAAAGATTGTTTTTAAGACAATTATAAATATTCTGAAATTAGGTCTTTACTCTCTAGAACCATGTTAGGGAGATAAAATGCCTATCTCATTTAGGGTTCCAGAAGCAAAACAAAAAGTTCCTGTTCAAAAGAGAGAAAAGTGGCCTTATATTCTATGTCAGTCAATTTTGCAAGTTTTAGCAAAAATACCTGGTTTAGGTATAGCAGAGCAATAGACTCTAAAAGTGGATAATTACTAGTAAATTAGTTTCTCATTTACATTGCTTTGAAACTGAGCTGAGCCATTCTGTGATGGACAAGATCCTATTTCTAAAGGAATAGCTGTTATTTTTACATAGACATATGTAATGATAATACATAATAACATAAAATACCCAGCATAGCACATATTAACTTGACAGGTTAGAGACGAGTATTATATAAATGTCATGTTTTTCTCTTCTATTGCTGAGTTGTTCCAGATCCTGAATAATCTGAAGATCAAAAAGTTGCTGTAGAAGTGGTATGGAATGGCAATGTGTTTCTGTGCACCAGGGAATGTGAGAGAGCTCTACAGCAGTTGCAAAAGCAAAATAAAGTAGATTTATATATTTATTTTCTATCATTAAGACATATGTACTGGGCTTGGCAGTATGAAAAAGGGTGTTCCCTTAACTAAGAGCTTGGCTGATTTGAGTTGCTGTCACAAGGAGCTGGATAACCGAGTGTGAGGCTCCCAAGTGACCGTGTCTGGGGATGCTGAGGAGCCTGAGCACTGAGGGCCCTCTGCAGGGAGTGTTCTGGGAGCTGCCTTTGTGACAGGGAAACCACGTGGATTGTTTGTGGGTGCAGAGCCCTCCCGTAGCGTCCTCTGAGTAATGCTTTGGACTTTGTGAGCTGGCCAGGAGCTGCTGTCCCAGCTGTTACCCCAGATCAGGACGTCCCTTCAGGTTTTCCTGTGTTTTCTGTGGCTGGGATAGCAGGGACTATGTTCTTGTGCTCAGGAAACACAGTGGCTGCTGTCCCCATGGGACCTGCTGCTGCAGATGGAGCTTCCCCTGCAACCCCAGCTTGCTTTTGACATAACGTTGAATCCGGCTTGAGGTGTTGATTCTCATCTTGGACATCTCAGTGGGCTGAAATTAGAATTTAAAAAACTAAATAATCAAGGCCAAACGCCATGGTTTTTTTGTTGTGTCATGCTAGAGCTTATACAGGAAAGAGGAAATAATAATACCTAAGAAGTCAAGCTTCTTCTTATATATTCACTGTGTCCATTTGGGGATTTTGGAGTGAATTTCCAGCTTGTTTCTGCATCTTTTGTCTTAACTTTGGGGTATGTTTACTAAATACTGGGTGTTTTTCTTACACAAACGTAGTATCTTAACATGTGCAGTTCCATAAAAGCCTTACTCCATTACACACATTGTCCCCTCCGTGGAGGGAGTGAGAGAGTGAACAGTTGGATTGTGTAGCACGTTACTGGAAAATGTTGGGAGACTATTGTGGCAAATTAGCATAAAGTAGAATATGTTGCTGACTGAATTTATACTGCCAAATGAGGAGGGAATGGAAATCATGTTTTCAGGGTTCAATTAAACTCTTCTCAATGTATAAACAGGGCTATAGAAATGTGTATTTTATATGTATGTATATTATGTAAGCTAATAAATGTGAATATTTTAAAATATAAGCCTGAGCTCTTAGACAGTGGGTTATGTATGTAGAACAACTCTCACATAATTATTTGTTTCACTCTAGAATGAAGTATTCCTGTGACTTCTGGGATAAATTAGTGGGTCAGTATCAAGCAAAGTAGCAATTCTGGCACTTGCTCTGAGCCTGTTTGGATAAGAGTTATGAGTTGGGTTTCCTGTGCTCTTGGTTCAAGCTTTTTTGCAAGTGTCTAGGCATTTCTGTATAAATTTCATAGTGCAGCTCTGTAGTTGAGGCAAAATGAATATTGCATATTTTATTTGGACAGATGGCAGTTTCAGAGCACTTACTAAGCAAGATACATTTTTTGCATTCTTACAGGAAGCATGTACAGATATATAATTTTATCATTATTTCATTATGTAGTTAATGCACTGAAGAAATGAATTGCAATGCAAATCCTGCACTGCCTTGAGACTTCATTTGGGGTGGAAGGTAACTGTAAGATTGCTGTGATGTTTGTGTTCTTATATTTAATGATCATTAGAGAGCACAGGGCTCTCATGTCATGCAGGGGAAAAAAAATGTGATCTGGTAAGAATCTTACCAAAGAAAGACAATAATCCTCTTAAGGGTTCTTCTGTCTTAGATCAGGACGCCATCATGGGGTTTTTGCAAAGGTGTTTCTTAATGTCCTGGAAGTTGTAAACATTTTTAAATTTTTTGTCATCTAAGAAACCTGGAAACAATGTCCTGTTCATTATAAATGATTGCTCTTGCCGTAATATTGCCATTAATTTACAATGAAAAAAAAAATTGTACATGTTGTAGCAAGATAAAGCTGAAGCTGCAATGTAATCCATCATTCTCTCCAAAATTAACAAAAAACAAGTATGAGATAAGAGATTTGAGCACAGCATGACCAAGTAGAAATAACAAGCTGAGACTTGGTGTTTCTATTGATGTTTTGGGTTCCAGTGCTCTATTAAGAACTTGGGAATGGATGGAGGATGGCAAGGTCCTAGAGACCAGCTAGGCAATTAAAAATACACTCAAAAGCACTTTCAAGAACTGTTAGAGATTTTAAAGGAAAGGGGGTCAGCAGTAGGGTGACTTCCTTGGAGCATTAAGCTACCATTGTGTAGCTTTGCTCTGTATTGGGTGTTTGGGAATTCCCTTGGAAAACAAAGTGGCTTTGTTTACATGATGTTCCTGCCTCTGATCTTTGGGATGTGATCTAGGGTAGAGGAGCTGAGCAAGTAGGTAAATTCATCTTTGCATTTTCTCTGTCTGTAGCTTTTGCTATTCAAATGTCTACAGAAAAACCTAGCACTAATTCTGGTGTGCAGCTCCTCCTGGTAAGGGCCGAAAGGAGCTGGTGGAGGGCTCTGCACTGGAGGCATTTCCAGGTGGAACTGAGCAAAGCTGTAAGGACTAACACCTGGGGACTAATCCTGGAGCCTCAGGAAACCCAGCTGCAGAGATTTCCCATGCAGAGTCAGTCTTGTGTTTGTAACTGAGCATGATGCTAAAATTCGGGGGATCTGAGTGGATATTTTGATTTTTACACTGAGAATGTTCTAACAGCTCTGGGAGTTGAAAAGCATGAAGTGATTGTATTGTGTTATAGTGTTGTCTCCCAGGTTTGGGTTTTCTTTATACATCTGGCTAAATTAAAACATTAGTGTGAGAAAAAAACCAGAAACAATAAACCATCCAAGAAACAAACAAAAAAAAACAAATGGAGAGATGCTTATGTTTATATACATGAAGAATTTAGAAAACAAACAGTGGGAATTTTTTTTTTTGTTTTTTTTTTTTCTTTTAACAAAAAGCATTTACAAGCCATTGCTTTGTTTTTTCCACCCTTCTGGAGAAGACTTTGAAAAGTAACAATTAAGGTTTCATATGTAATGCTAGATGATATAAGGCAGAAGCAAAGGTATCCTGATAACTTCCTCACTCCCTCAGCTCAGGGTTTTCAAATGGCAGGACAGACAGGGCAGCAGCTCTCTCTGGTGACTGTTCAGCAAACTCAGTGACATGGGCTGAGTGAAGGGTAGCTTGTACTTTGAAAGTGGAATTCAGTAAAAACCTACTTAAAGCAACTGCCATGAGCTTTCTGAGCCAGTCTAAAAGAAACTCGAGTCAGTCCAAGAAACTGGCCACAGTAACTCTGTGTTTCAGCAAAGTATTTTTGTCTTCTTTGGGACTTTATGCCACGTGTTCAATTTGGGGAATTGAAATAATATTTGTGCATTTTCACCAGCATTCTTGCTTCCCTGGAAAAAAAAAAAAAGAGATCACCAATTGTTTTTGAAATATTAGTAAAAACTGGGTGGGAGAGAGCGAAAGCAACCTACAAAACCTTTGATCAGCCTGAGGCTAAAATATAAGTGTTAATTTGATGTCTAGGCAAACTCACCCTAAGTAAAGTAATTGGATATATTAAAGATGTCAGTGTGTCAGGAACCTCCAGATATGTGGCTGCTTAATCAAATTTAGCCCCTAACTTCTAACTCCTTCATTCTTGTTTTGCTTAAACACTTTGAGCTACTACATTTTTTTTTCTTTTAAAATATTCTACTTTCATTGTGAACATATTCTACAAACATTTTTTTTCCTCCATCTTCCAAGTCTCTTTCTCTACCTCATTCTCTCTCTCCTGGTCCTTTAATAATTTATGTTGTTTCCCTGCCTTCTTTAACTTCCTTCCCTCTGTCTTCCCTCCTCATAATATGCACAGCCTCTTTGCTGTTCTTCCATCTCTGCTGAAATTTTTTGGTACATTCATCTACTTGGTCTTTTCCCATCAATTTTGCTCTGAAATCTTGTCATTTGAATCCTTACCTTTTTCTTTTACCTTCTTTGACCTGGATCATTTTTGGCTTGAATGGACTTGCAGGTAGAATAAGTAAACTTTGACCTTCTTGGGGTTGTTTCATTAAACTCACCCTAGTTCTTGAAGAACTAAATGTTGAAAATGTTGTCAGTTTACCTAAACACGGAGGTATTGCTGCTTGATTATGAAGAGGCAGGGTTCTGCTGAGTGGTGATTATCAGTCCAAGCATAAGGGACACAATATAGGCCAAATATCTCGTGAGTCCCTATTTTTGTGGGACAGCAGTTGGTGTACCAAAATACCCTGGCAGTGTTGTCTTCCATTAATTGCTCAGGAATTCTCACTATCCACCATGTATTTCCTTGATTACATATCATTATCTGAGATGTTTGCTGTAACTGTTTCATAACAGATTCCTCATGTAGGTCAGTGATGAGTGAGAGCACCCAAACTTGTAAAACCTAAGGACCCTTGGAGGGTCTGAGGCCTCTCTGTGAGGGTGCCCATCATCAATGCCAATTTGCACTAATACAGACCTTTTGCAGCGAGTATTCATGGAATAATGTTTTGTAATGGCTCATAAATAGCTTTGACAACCAGGCTTGTGGTCTTGGTTCACTTCCAAGTTGAAAGATGTTCACAGCACAGACATCACTGGTGAGAATGAGCAAGTGTTGGTCACAGGTTAACAAACTGTAGCCCAAAGGAATCTTTTCCTTGAAACTTTGCTGTGCCTCTGGATTGAGCTGCATGAAAATGAAGAGACTTTAATTCTTACCTGCACCGTGCCTGCTGTGGAAATAGCCAAAAGGTTCAACTGAAACTTCATAAAGTGTAAAAGTATAATTTTAAAAAATATGATTTATTAAATTCTTCTTATTGGCAATTTATAGCCCTTCATCCATGTATTCTGCACCTATTCCTGCTCACATATGTGGTACCTCAAATTTCAACCCCTATTCAGGGGTTGAAACTTGAGGTACCACATATGTGAGTAAAAGCAGAATTTTGGTTAATATATTTACATTACAAAATCTGAGCAGTTTATATGACTAAGAATGCATCTATTAATGAGTACCCCATGTTGTTTGTAATGCTGCCCCATCTGCACTCAAGGCACTCAAATGATGTTAGATCTACACTGAGTTTTGAATTCCCACCCCAGTAAATTATGTTTACTGAATGCCTGTGAAATAACTGGGGGGTGTTAGAAACAGAGGAGGGATTCGTGGATCCAGGAGCCCTGTGGAACTATGCAGGAGACTCCAACTTGGTGAGAACTTACTCAGTTTGAGTAGGGGCAAATTTATGGCCAGGGAAATAATTCTCAATTTTGTGACAGATTATCTGAATAGGCACTGTTTATCATGAAATTGGTGGATTATGTCCTGTGTTGCATTTCTAATCATGCAATTTGAATGTGCTGGAAATGGTATGGTAATGTTGTGCTTTTTCTTGTTGAGTGTTTTCACTCAGGAAAGTCAGCTTGAGTTTGTCCCACTGTATTTATTGCTGTGTGAATAATTGTACTGGTTAGATTTTACATATTTGGAACACAGTGCCTAACTGCTGCCCTGCCTGTATAATTATGAAGTGTAGAGAATGGGTTGGGAAAACAGCTTTGAGAAAAGCACCTCTTAAAAATGACTGATTACTGACTTTGCAAAGCATTCATGATATTGACAGCCAGTTAGGAAAATTAAATCAATGCAATCAGGATAGTGATTATTTTTTCTCAAGAAGTATTTATGTAAGAAAAAGAGGGCAAACATTTGTACTTCTTGGAAGGTTAAGACCAATATTCTGCTGTGAAGAGTGACCTGTAGAAACATGGTTGTTCTGTATTTCAGACTGTAAGTTAGGGAAAGCTTTGAGCTGGGTGTCGCTAGACCTTCTCAAAGAAAACCATAAGGCTTTCAAATTCAAATTTGCCAGCTTTATTGCAACAAAATTAAAAAGGTAACTTCTTCCAAAATAAAATCTTCATAGTGATTTGTGAGGGTTAGCTGTAGCAGAGTTTTCTTTGTGCAAGTAGATCCTTGATGCACTGCTTGGTTATATTGGATGTGATTTGGTGAGTGCCAGCAAAGCAGGAGCAGTTTGGGGTATGGGAGGTTTTACTTAACTAGAAAAGGAGTTGTGCTAGGTTTACTTAGTAACTGGAAGATGAGAAAATTGAAGAAGACTTGAGGAATTATTTTGCTTTTAAGTCAAAAGGGAAAGTTGAAATTTTGCAACTTAATTGAAAGAGGAAACAATCTCAGAGGTGAATACAGAGTTCTCAGATGTCTGGGACATTATAAGGAAGTTCTTAAAATTAATGTGAATAAAAATGTTACTATTAGTCTCTCTTCCCCATTTTGGACTTTGGTTTTAGTATGTGTTTTTATTTTTTGTGTTTAATGTGGTGTTTGCTTTTACTATCATACAAGAAGATGATGCTAATTCTTTGTGCAAATGTCACCTTCAAGCTAATGAATACCAGTAAAGTACATACTGAAAGCTACAGTTATTCTGAGAGCATTTTGATTTTAATGATTCATAAATGTTCTGGTAGTGCATATGTGGGTGAAGGGTAGCATGTGTGAGCATACTCTAGTTCTGCTTAATACTTCATATGTAATCTGCATTTTTTGTCTGGTTTTATTTTGATTTTGGGCCCTTTACTACCCTGTGTCTGCAATCCCATGGCTTTTCCTCGCAGTTGCCATGCTGCTTTGAGCTGCTCAGTCCCTCCTACATCTTCACTTCTTCACTTCCCAGTATTGTATCCTTCATTGCAAAACTACTGGCAGGAGTGGATCAGGGAACTGGTCCAGGTTCTCCCCTCCCTGGTTGTTCACTTACCAGGGAGAGGAGAGCCAGAGCTCACTTCCCTGGATGCAGTTTCTCTGGTGCATAGTTTGTTGCCTATAATCCAAAATGAGTTACTTGTAAATTACTTTAATTAAAACATGAATGTAGTATAAATGTTAATATGTTTTTTATTGATGTTAGAGACTTGCAATAAAAGTGTGCTGTCAGATTTTTATGTCTTTAGTTGATAAAAGGATGCAGAAGGCAGAGACTTATGAAAAGGGATGGGCTGGTTGGATTAGGATTATTTTGGGCAAAGGCTATTAAGGCAGAAACAGAATTGCTTTAGCCATTTTAGAATTAGTATTTCAGCCCTTGCAGTAAAAAGTGTTGGTCCACGTCCAAAAAGAAGAAAAATTATAGCACTTTCTGTCAGTTTTTTCTGATAACTTTATAAAAACTTGACTTCAAAGCTCTGATTCTGTCTTGATAATCAGCATTCAGATGTACTAGTGCATGCTTTCACTAAGCTGATTTCCTTTGAATCTGTGAATACTCACTGTATTTCAAAAGCTCTGTACAGTTTTAAATGGCTAAAGAGAAAACTGACAAGCCTGAAAATGAAATTGTAGCAAAGACCTGAAAATGAGGAGAGTTCTCACAGTCATCCAGACAAAAATTTATCTTGCTTTAAATTTTGGTTTTAATAAATGTATACTCCTGTGTGCATTTGACATAAATCACACATGTCACTTAATAGTGTCACTTTGATTTTATTTCATAAGCTATTAAAGTATTATGTGTATTTACACAGATTTATTAGAGCAGTTGCTCAATTTTCTGTTCCTTTATGTGAAAGTAGATACAATGGTAATATTACAGGTTATTAAATTTTGGGACCTAAATGTTTGGCTGTGTGTTAGCATGGGAGTCAAATTCGTTGGAAGCTCTGAGTATCTGCTGAGAAGAAAAGGATTTGCTGTCTTTCATCAACCAGCTGTGAACATCTGTAAGGAACTGTTTC
This sequence comes from Cettia cetti, assembly GCA_013401135.1. NCBI lineage: Eukaryota > Metazoa > Chordata > Aves > Passeriformes > Sylviidae > Cettia > Cettia cetti. The sequence continues at coordinate 37,827 of VZUI01042655.1, forward strand.
ATCCCAAGTTGCTTCATTAAGGAGTTCAGGAGTTCTGCTGTGGGGTCTGTAGGTATGTGCCCCAAATACCAGAAAAAGAACCCCCCACCCCAAAATCTCTAACCAGCTAATGCCATGGTCTGTGTGGGAAGGCTGGGAACATGGAAAACTGATTTTATTTATTTGTACTACTCTTTTCTTGTCTTAGTACCCCCTAATTTTTCAAGTATATTAACTCTTATATACATCCCTTGTTTCCAAGTACAAAAAAATTCTGGCATTACGTGCTACCCTGTTGCCAAGGCACCCCAATTTCCCAGGAACACTGAGAGAAATTACTGAGTGAAACCTCTTAGAGGTGTATTCCCTAGTGTGAGTGGCAATTTGCTTAATAAAGAAAAGCAGATATGACCAGAACAATTGGTTTGTGGGGTTTTATTCTGTGGGGCTTTGAGGTTTTTTTGTTGTTTGTTTGTAGGTTTTTTTGGTTGTCTGTGGTTTGTTTTTCATAGCTTCCCCTATGGTTCATACAGCCTGTTGATGTAGTCAGACTGGCATGAATTTCATGAAGGGTTTTAGAGTGGTTTTTCTTGAGAAGAATGTAATTATATTTTTTGTTTTGTTCCCACACCTCCAGATACTTAACTGGAGAAAGAAAAAGAAAACAAACTTTTATGACTTATTTTAATGCTTTAGTAATTTTAAAAAAATTATTTATTGCAAACCTTGCTTAAAATGAGTGTAGTCTTGAGTCACATATATGAGTCTGGTTTAACTTGTGCTGAATTGTATCTTAATGGATTCCCACTTGACTTCAGCCTGTTTTTCTTTAGCTATAATGCCCTTGTTGGTCAGAGCAAACGTGAAAGTCATGTAGAAGGGTGCATCCAAAATCCCATTATGGTCATGTAACAGCATAGATTATATTGGTACCTTTTAAATATTTTCAAGGTCTGTGGTGGATTATAGGTGTAATGTAGAAGAAAGGGTATAAGTTTTAAAAATAAAGCTTTTGAAAAGTAACCAATTGCACTTTCTTTTCTTTTTTTCAGCCTGTATATAAGGCTGACTATGGAAGACATTTTTCATCATTTCACTGTTGCCTGCTTGTTAATAACAGTGAATTCTGAAGTCCATTTATCTCTCTATTATTTGAAGGCAGGTAGTCAAGAGAGCAGCACAGAACTCTCCTTCCCCAGGCCTTTTATGTCCTGCAGGGCTGTAACCTTAGAAAGGTCATGTATAGAAATGATCTTTTTTGTTGCAAGTGAAGGCTAATGAGTTTCTGTGTCTCCTTGGCTCTTCTCAGGTTTCAGCTCTGCCTCCTCGGAGGTGTTTGAATGTGTGAGAGGGACCTGACCAGCAGAATGGCTTTAGGGTGCCTGGTTTTGGGACCTTCAGTATTCCAGATGTGTTTGTGGAGGATTCCCTGTTGAATGCTGTCACTACTTCAGTGCTGTAAACAGAAACAGGTTGAACAAACTGTTGCATCTTTATTTGTACTGCAATCCATGTTTATTCTTTTTAGTGTTTAAGCACTGGTTTTAATTAAATTGAATCACTGTGTTTAAGCAAAACAGATTCAGACTTAAGTCTTAAAACTACTTAAAACTGCCATACAATTACTAACACCTCCCAGCATTTGCCAAGTATTCCTTACTGTGATTTATTCTTGTGTCAGCAGTGAGTTCCATCTTAGATTGGCCTTTTAGAAGTTCAGGTTTTAAGAAATAAACATAAATTCTTTACTACTAAAGCTTTTTTAAAGTGAAATCAGGAAAGTCAACCAATGGATTTTGTTGCTGAGGCAGGCATTGGTGCCTTAAATAAAACCAGGTAGCTCAAAGGAAGTGAACTGCTCCTGAGTCTGTGGACAAACCTTCAGAGTAAAAATGTGGATTTCATTTCTGCAACTTTCTGCTATTGCTATCCTCTTGTGTACATGAACATTGGATAAATGAAACTGAAGAAGTTGACATTCCTTATATTACTGTAGTAAGTCTTTTCATTTGCTGAGAATTAAGAAAACAGAGCAAAAGTAGTGAGTTCTGCTTACTTTATTGGTCAAGCACCTATTATTTTTTGTGAAAATGTTCCTAGTGATGCATATTATGTGTTCATAGTACAACAAAAAAATCCTCTCTGTCTTTCAGTGAAATTGATTTTGCTATGGGAAGTGTCAGGGTGGGGGTAATGATTGAAACTCAAAACTTGTTTGTGGAATTATAGTCTTGCTGTGTATTCATATATGTGCATTAATGTATATTCATACAGGGTTATAAATGACACAGTGTTTTCAGAAATACAAATTAATCAAGCTTGATGTGTTTGACAGTTCTTTCATCCTTCTTTGGAGTTTAAGTTAACAATGGTAAATACCAGCCTCCAGTCAAAGTAGTTGTTTATTGTAAAATTAAGTCTTGAATGCTGGTGTGTTTCCATTCTCTACTTCAGCATGGACTTTCTTGGTGAACTTTATTTTCCTAATAGCAGCTGATGGTTAAATTCCTTCTACAGTACATTCAAGATCTCAAATACAATAGTAATACAGTCCCTGTAAGTGGTTCATTTGTTAATCTGAGCTCTGTTTTACAAGAATTGTATGAATGCTGCTTTCCTTTGAAATTGATCTTCAAAAAGAAATCCTGTTTTGTATAATAAGATGCCAGACTCACAAAGATTTCCTTTCTTGTTTCATAGACGTTCCATCTTCAGAGCAGCCTGAACTGTTCCTAAAGAAACTTCAACAGTGCTGTGTCATTTTTGACTTCATGGACACGCTTTCAGACCTTAAAATGAAAGAATACAAGCGCTCTACTCTTAATGAACTGGTGGACTACATTACAATAAGCAGAGGCTGTTTGACAGAGCAGACTTACCCTGAAGTAGTTAGAATGGTGAGTTCTTTCTTTCTCCTGGTCTCTTTTTAAATCCACTTGCAATTCCAGTTACACACTGTGGGTGAAATGAAACCCTGGAGTAGGTGGATTAAATGATGCCTTTGGCTCCTATTTGGTAATAGACATTGCTTGGAGAGAATTCTCCAAAGACAAAAATATTAATTTTTATATATTTTTAATGAAAGTCAAGTAGATTATGGTTATTATAGTGTCACAAATGTATGAAAGGAGGCCTGGATTGTTTCCTGATGGACAAAGCCAGCAGCCATAAAAATCAGGGTCCATGTTTCCTTCTATCTACCTTCCCTCTCCTCCCAGTATAAGTAATGGAATAATTTTTGCAAGTTTCTTATCTTTCTGTGAACTTTCTCCAAGCTCTTGAGTGTCTGCTTTAGGCAGAGATAGCTTAAAGTATGCATGGATAATAATTTTAAAATAATAAATGCTAAAAATACTGTATAGGATTGTTGTGAAAATGTCCTGGTTGGGTTATGTGGATTCATTGCAGATGCTGTTAGAGTGAGCAAGATTGCTCAACTATAAAGCCATACCTTGTATATATAAATTGTTAAGTAATAGTTTTTCAATGTAAAAATGGAAACAGTACCAGATGCTGCATGGTGAGGAATGTTCATTGCAACTGGCAGAATCAATCACTGCTTTAAAATGTTTGTTCTGTGCTACTGTACAGAACCCTTATAACCTGTTCTCTACATGAGAAAGCAATTAATTAAATATAGATTGGTGATGTCAGTTTCCTAATGGTTCTCTGTGATTGTGGAATCCTCTGGCTGTGTGCCGTAAGAAGAAAAACATTAATTCTTTTTGCATTGCATTGTGTATGCTCCTCTCTTCTTTTCTGACACACAGATACATGCTGTGTTGCTTGTCTGTAGTACTTAAAAATAGCTGTAAATTGTGAGAGAACCATCAAGCAATTAACCATGAAGGAAAAAACCAGTTAAGGGTGTATGAAAAAATCTTAATATGGCTTTTTTGTGTGTATGCATTGTCAGAAAGCTTATAATTATGAGATCATATTCTTCCCCTTCTCCTTCACCCTCTCTTGCTCCCTTCTACACTGGACCAGTCTTGTGAATGAACTGCTTGCTGTTTTATTTCTTCAGTATGTGAACTCATGCACCATTTAAATACCAGGCAGAATACACAATGACTTTTTTTTTGCTCAGTTTTTCTGCTGGTGCTACACTGTAGTATCTAAATGGTTTGCAAATGTTAGTTTAATCTATTATGTACCCCTTGTGATGAACAAAGTATATCACACTCTTTGCATAGGAAGGATGTTGATGCACAGATAATGTCAATAAGATGGGGGACTTTTTCTGGATGTAGCAGATGCCTCAAAACTCATCCCCTCAGAGAATTTGGTAATTTTTTTAGCATTTCTGTTACTGAGGTTGTATTCTTGCATTGACTTCAGTTATAGTTGTTTACTACAGCAACAGCTCTTTAATAAAAACTCTGCAAGTTAGAAACAAGAAGAATTTCATTTGTAATTGTTTATAAAGTTCAATTTGAATAATAAGTCATAATCTATGAAACAATGTGATCTTGAACTGTGGAAGACAAGTAAAACCCTTTTGGTATCATGTCCTACTGTCCCTGCATCACTTGTATTGATTCACTGTACAGTTTTTAGCTTAAGGAAATGATGTATTACCTAAAGACTTTGAAAAGCATGGTTTTGAATAATTTCCTTAAATACAGTCTGTATCTATGATATGGAAGAGCTACTGGAAATAAAGATAGTCTGAATGTTTCCAGTGGATTTCATAGATATTTACTAATGGAGCTTAAGAAATTCTAGTTTCAACTTAGCTCTTTTTTGATAGAAATCTGTTCTCTCATCTTTTCCTTTCATTGCATCATGCCCTTTTTCATTCTGCATTCTTCTACTTTTCATTTGTGGTGCTGAACCCAGACTGTTTCCTCTTTAGTGCTGAGGTACTGAAGCAGAGGAGGACTGTGAATATTTTCATGTCCTGTCTCTGGCTACCCAGTGGCCCCTGACTGCCCAAACCTGAATTTTTTTACAAGTAGAAAGATGCCTAAATATTTAGGGAAGTGAGCATGTTTTTTCCCTAAAGCATTTCCTGAGAAAATTGTAAATAAATATAATAGTAAATTGTAATTTAAATCTTGGATGAAACTCTAGCCTGCAACAGCCACCTCAACCTTGGTAAAGGTGTAAGCAGTTAAATGCTGGAGTCCCCTCATTGTGCCTGTCACAAGCAGTGATGTTCTTGGTGCACGTGCTGCTGGAAAATCACGTTGGTGGTTGTATTCCAAGGGAGCAGGATGCAGTGCTCTGATACTGAGTTTGTGTGAGTGAATCCAGGGCAGATGCATGAGTGGTTCCTGTAGATTGTTCCAATGAGTGCTATTGCAGTGTTTCTGCTAATCCACATCACCAGGGCTTTTGAGGCTTGCAGGTATTTTGTTTTTTGCAGATAGACTATCTGGTAAAAATGCTGGTTTTTCCTGCTGGTCTCTGCCTGTAAAAGCAAGACTTCTTCACCACTTTGAGCAGAATTACAAAGACCCTAGAGGGAAAAGTAGTTCTTCTAATATTATATAGAGTAAGTTTTGAGCACATACTGCCTGGTGAAGAGATGGCATTAGTCACTTTGTGCTGAAGCATTGTTTTTTGGTATGACTTGCTGTTTGCAGTGAGTACATGTTCTTGTTTCAGGCAGTTTAGTGCCCATAATCATACACTGAGACTTAAATGTGCACAGTTGAGTTTGTGAGTACAACTACCACCTTCATGTGCTTTGGGGGACTTTCACCAAGGTCTCCAGCTGTGTTCACAGGGGAGCTGTCATGCTGACAGTCTCAGACCTGTCATGATAGTGAAGGAAGCAGCAGTATCTATGTCCTGACCAAGCTAGCATCCTCCCTGTCTGCCTGCCACAATTGTCATGGAAGTGTTTTGATTGAAAGACTAAGATCTTAAAACTGATCAAAACTGAGCCCAGTTGTTTTATGTCCCTTTGAAAGTCCTCTGTTATGTTTAGTGTTTATGAATCTAAGAGTTGCTATTTCCTGCTTGTGTCTTTGGGCTACTGTGCTTTGGAGGTGAAGGGAAAAAGTTCTTTTGTGAATTTAAGCATCATCCAGGAGCAGAAAAAAAAAATAAAGGTGCACTAGTCTAAAACTGGTATTTTTGAAGTTACTAATATTCATAGAAAAGGATTAATATTGAAAGTGTTCTTTCTCATCTAAATTCTCATCTAAATCATCTAAAATGTTCAAAAAAGTAGTATCTGTGGAAGAGACTGTCTTTGTTTTGAGGTTTTGTAATGTATGCTAATGATCTCTGTTAGTGATCCAAAAAAGTGTTTGGCTTTAGATGTACTAGGCTAGAAAAAGGTTGCCAGTAGAATTCTTAAGGACTGAGATTTTTAATTGCTTCTAAAATATAAGGGTTTGAAAAAAATCATTTGTGGTAGGCAGATAACTTATGGATGTTTTTCATGCCGACCAGCTAAAACTTATGCCATTAAAAGCTTTATCCATGCTTGTAATATCACATGTTTCATCTTCTTCTCTTGAGCATGTGATATGATGTTGTATATAGCAAAATGTGAAACCACTTGGCTGTTTGTCAACCTGTGTGCAAATCTGCTTGCTTAAACTACTCTCTTTAGCTTGATACAGTGTCTAGCATGTTATTCAAAAAAATAAAATAAACCAGAATCTCCTAATGATCACCAAAGCAAGTTGCAGCGGCCTCATTCATGTCATCAATATCAGTTGATGGGGAGAGCAACTGGGATTTGTGTTAATGGCCATGAGCTGAACAGATTAATTCAGGAGGGTATTGCTCAGTGTGCTTCCCCTGCAGTTTGATGTGTTGTTCAGAAGGGCAGATGACATTCTTTAGAATTAGGCAAGTTGTAGGAAAAATGGCCTTCCCAATTAAGCCACACTCTGCTAAGAAGGAAATGCCAGTAATAGGACTTTATGAGCCAATAATTGGACACTTAATCTAAAATTTATTCCTGTCCGAGCAAAATGTGGGGGCTTAAACTAATGGTACTGATTTTTGCTGGTAGATTAAGTAGTGGTAGTTGAATGAAATAAATGTTTGTTATTATCTGTGGTATCCTGAAGGGTGTATGTGAGAGAGCTGTTTGTGTTTTATGGATGTTAAGACATAAAATGAGGAAACTGATCCATTTCATTTAGAAAATGGACAAAAAAATTGACAAGCTGTTAAACTGAGATGAATCTCTGTTGGTGAGCAACCTTTCAGCTCCCCTACTTGCTTCTTTAGAAATTGTAAACCCGGGCGCTGACGTTTAGGCAACATCAGTGTGTGTTTGCCAGCCCACAGGAGATGGCTAATGAAACTCTCTTCAGATACATCTTTTAGAATGGAATTGTGATACTTTGTTCTCTTTTCTAAGTGCTGAAATGCCTCTGGCTTCCCATTGTCATCTTTATCTTTTCTATAATGGCAAATCAAGTAAAATAAGACTGTAATTTCTGTACAGCCAAAGTGAAACATCATAGGAGATGTCATGCGGCGTAGAAGCTGCGTTGGTCAACACGGAGAAAGAATCTTGGTTAAATCAATACCCAAATAAACACAAAAAATGCATTTTAAAGGTTGGATTCTGGTTTGGGTTTGGGGTTTTTTTCCTCTCTCTCTTCTTTCTACTGACATAAATTTAGAGAGACTGCATTCGTTTTTACTGCAGGTTTGCCTCAACAGATGTGAGGGCAGAGTCTGCTCAGGAGTTTGTTTGTGACAGACCCGTTAAACATAAAGAATATCTTGCTAAGCCATGATTTTTTTAGCATGTTGAGGAACCTATTTTTAGGAAGTGTTCTAGCTGTTAGACTTCATAGGCATTATGGTTTTTATGTTTTCTATAGCTTTAGCTGTGTCTTATGACTAAGTATGACATCTTCAGTTTCTGTATTAAAATGTTCTTGGATTGAGATTTTTCTGCAGGTCCACCTATATTCAATCTTACCTTTCTGATTTAACAAAAACCCTGTGTGTATGTTCCTGTTGCTTCTTGTATTAGATTTCAAAATATAATGCTGAATGTCATTTTGAGTTTAAGGGAAATAAATGAAATTCTATACTCTCACAAGAATTGACAAATCATACCCCCTTTCTAATGGGAATTTTATATAAGTTTAGGAATTCTGTAAAATATTAGGAATTAATTTTTAACTTAACTTGACTCAGTGGAAGTGGAACAGATGTTGAAGCCATCTGAAATGCTGGAAGGAAAATACAATGTCCTTTGACCTTCCCCCCCCAAAATGTTTTTTGATTAAAAATTGTCATGTAGGTGCAGCCATAATGGAGTGAACATGCTATTGTTAAAAAGCACATAAAAATCACATCATATTTTAAATTCTGTTCTTCTTTCTTTAATGTCAAAGTTAGCAATTCTGTAGAAACAAGAAAAGAATCTTAACTTTGATTCCTTTTATGCATTATTTCCAAATATTTTTGTTAGATGTTTTTGTTATTCACATTCTTCATACGTGTAGCTCATATTAAACATACAGTGCTTATTGAAAGAAGAGGCTCTGATGTTCTGTGCTCCTCTCAAAAAATCAGTTGGAGGCAGCTCCTCTTGCAGCAGTTGTCCCTAATAATTTTTCCAGGCAGTCTGTAATTACATTTACCCGTATCCGTTATTGCTGTGGCTGGTTGCATAGGCCTTGCATCTGTCAGACTTTACCTGAATAACAGTTTAATGGCTAGGTCTAAAGCAAAGAAATAAACTGAAAAAACCCCTTCTTGTTCCAAGAAGCACTTCAGCTGTATTTATTTATTTACTTAAAGGACCTTTACATCCCCACACCCTATTTTGGCTGTGTCATCCTCTTAAGTACCTTCAAAGCATTTTGTCTACAGGCAAGCACAGAGTTAATCTTCTGAGGGATTGTTTTCCTGAGTTTTGAATTGTATGTTTTGTTCTTTAGTTTGGAGTCCAGGACAGCATGAGTTTTGTAATGCTGTCTAGAGTTCAAGTTCATGCATTGGCAGGCTTTCACTTGATTTCCTGCCTGCTCTAGAGGTGAGGGGCTTTTTCTGCTGGTACTATGCTTTAATTTGTCCAAGATACTTGAGCTACTGCTATGACTTTCCAGATTGTATTATAGAATTATCTGGGCACACATTAAATAAATAATTCTTCCATTGAATCATCTGAAAACTTAGCTTTTTTTTTCTCCCTGTCACAAGGACATAGTGATGAGTGAGGTTACTGGTAGGGTACCCAGACATAGTTCTGGTCTAGGTGACCTAGAATGGAATTGCAGAGCTCCAGTTTCCAGCAGTGAGAAGGTTGTACCCAGGGCTGCTCCCTGGCCTGGGGTCTGGGCTAATTTCCAATTCAGGTCCCAAGTGTTGTAATTCACCTTGATTCTTGTTAGATGAACAAGATTAGAACAAGGGGGTGATGGCTTTAAACTGGAAGGGGAGAACAAAGGGTAATGGCTTGAATTTGGAAGGGGACAGGGCCAGATTATGTGTTAGGATGGAATTCTTGACTGTTAGATTGGTGAGCCACTGGCACGGGTTGCCCAGAGAAGCTATGGCTGCCCCATCCCTGGAATTGTTTTAGACCAGGTTGGATGAGGTTTGGAGCAACCTGGTCTAGTGGAAAGTGTCTCTGCCTGTGGCAGGGTAGATTGGAATTAGATGACCTATAAGGTCCCTTCCAACCCAACCCAAACCATTCAGTGGTTCTATGAGAAGTTTCAGGCTTTGTAAACTTGGTTTCTTTTGGGCAAAGCAACAACTGCTATAGCTACTGCTTTTTTCAGTGCAAGATATCACTAGAAAGCAGCTCCTCCCTCTCACCACATGTGGTGTGGACATTGCATGTGAGCACCAGCTGTTTTGTCCTATGACCTCTCTCCTATTGTAGTTCTTTCAAGACAAGCATTGCCCAGGGGTCTCAGGTTTGCTGCTTCCTCATCTGTATGGATGGAAGCTGGTACCACCACTGAAGTGGGTGATAGTAAGCTAACAAATTTAGGAGCCTTGATCCAGAGCTAAATTCTTGCAGGTTATTGATTTGAATTTTTAGAAGACTTAAAGGTCAAGGGAAAATGAGAAGAACTGTTTTCCCCCAAGCCTATGATGTGGATTGTTGACTGTGTTCACAATTCAGTGTAGTTCATTTTGATGCAGCCAAGTCAAAAGCAATGCTGCTGGGCAAAAGAAGGCACATAGTATTAAACCCTGAAAGACTGTATTCAGGCAAGCAGTGGTGCAGAAAAGAACCTGAGCATTGTGGCTTGCTTATCATGAGTATCTTAATATGAATTTCTGGTACACTGCACTGTTCAAAGAAGTGAATGTCGATAAATTAATCCGACAACATGCAGGAAAAAGAGGGAGATGGTCTGGCTTTTTATATATACCCCAGTGCACTTGTGCACAGGTGGGAGGTCAAAGGAGGGAAGCAAAAATAATCACAGGATTAAAAACAACCAGAGAAACCAACAACTGCCTGGGTTTAGGAGCTTTGTTTTTCCATTTAATGACACAGAGGTTGAGAGTTGTCATGTGTGTATAAAAATACCTATCTATAGATAGACACATACTGCATATGCAAATATATATACAGGTGTAAAAGAGGTCTGGTGGTTTAACAAGAACCAACAGGGTATCAGGCAGGTTCAACCTTGAGATCAGGAGCAGTGCTGTAGTTAAATTAGTAGGGAAACCTAAGGAGAAGAGAGCTGGTGGAAGAGTTTATAATCTTTTAAAGATAAAATTAGATATTACATTTTGTAAGACGTTCTTTAATCAAACTTTGGGGAACAATTCAGCAGGTTTTATAGAGAGATTATAGCTGAGTAAATGCAGTAGTTGCTTCAGGCTCTAGAATATGTAAATCTGTAAACAATATTAAAAAAGTTCATATATGCAGATATGTTTCAGAAGGACAAGTCCAGTGTCTTTTCCAGGGGCCAGTGTTGTCTCCAGGTTAGCATGGCTTCATGTTATGACCTAATTACATTTAATTGCTTCTCTATGATATTATTATGCGCAGCAGTTTAAACGTTGTGAGCAGAGATACTGGGTTTCAATTTTATATGTACATGGGGTTTATTTGGATGATTCCACATATTTTTAATTGAAGAACAGGTGTTCCCTGTAAGCTAAATGGGTATCCACTTATCCTGGTTTTATATAGAGAATATATTAAACTTCGCAGTGTGTTTGTTTTCATTTCAGCTTTCATTCAGAAAGACTATTACTGATAAAAATCTTAGTTTCAAACAGCACAGAATAGAAGTGCTCAGCTGCAATTCCATTTGTGAAGTATTTCTGTTACAGCATTGTTACTTTCATAGCACTCCAGTGAGGGGCAAAGAGAGGACTTCTCAAAACATGAATTTTGACTTCAGACTTGAGCCTCTTACTACCTTCTTTTCTAGAAGATATATCAAATAGAAATGTGGTGATAAAGCTTTCTTGAAGCTTGGTGCTTTTACCTGTATATTCATAATTTTGTAGTTCGCATTGCCAGGTACCAATATCAGATCTGTTCAGAAGTTGCAGCTCACTCTCTGAGGGTACAGAGCAGCCTTCTATGTCTTGTTTTTAACGAATTGTGATTGTTTGGGAGAACTTTTATCCTGCTTCTGATTGGAGTTAGATGTTAGATCAGATCTTAAAAAGAAATTCTTTATTAAGAGGGCAAGTGAAGCACTGGCACATATTGCCCAGAGAGAAATTGTGATTGCCCTGTCCCTGGAGGTGTTCAAAGCCAGTCCGAATGGGGCTTGGAGCAGCCTGGTCTAGTGGGTGGCATCCCTGCCCGTGGCAGGATGTTTGAACAAGATGACTTTTAAGGTCCCTTCCAACCCAAACCACTCTGTGATCCTGTGAGTTGTGCCTGACTGACACACTGACACAGAGCTCAGGGGTTTCTGTACATCTCCAGTCTAGAAATCTGTCATTTCAGCATTTCCAGTTTTACCTTGGATGCTTTCAATTCAATGCCAATGGGTAGATTTAACTGCTTGTTTACTTGGTTTCTGGCACTTGTGTGTTCAGATTCTGCTTGGTGGAGGAGCTGTGGTGGACTTTGTTACACCCATTTTGGTGTGTGCTTCTGAAAGGTACAGCCATGGAGAAGAGGGTGCAGGTGTTCTTGAGGACAGAGAGGGGACATCTGTCTGGATACAACTTTCTAGAACATTAGAATTCTGGTTTGCCTTCCAAAAATATCATCTGGGCTTGGAGGCATTCCTAATCAGTGGCAGACAGAAGTCAGTATTGATCCGTAGTCATTTGTGTTGGCTTTGGGAGAGGAGTCACTGGGGACTGTGTCTGCAGGCTGGCAGGGATGTCCTCGGGCTTGATGATCCAAGAGAGGTCAGGAGAGAAATGATTCAGCTATTCAGCTGAAGGAATTTTGGCATGCTGCTTGGGCCCAGGGATAAATACTAAATAGCTGCATTATGCTGATCTGAGAAAAGGTCTTTCCAGATCCAATGTAGTGTGTTCCTGTCTTAGTGTGGTGGCTGTCAGGTCTCCAGCCTACAGCTGGGCAGTTCATGCATGGGAGGACTTGTTGCCTTCAGTTCTCCCTTAGAGGCTTATAAACATTATCCACCCAGAGGCTACTGATTTAGATAAGCATGCTATAAATTGACACTGCATGTAAATGAGCTATCGTGCTGTGTTGTGGTGATTAATGTAACTGTAATGGCACACATTATCTCCTAAAGTTATGATAACCTGGGGAAATCACTTAACCTGTTGTCTGTTCTCCTCAGGAGAATATCTGCATTTTGGCTCCACATAGCTTATCTATACTCCTAATGCAAAACAGAAAATTGAAGAGAGCAAACTGCATGCTAGGACCGTATTCTAGCTTGCTTTGCATTTACTCCTGCATGTTAATTTTCTTATGCAAAAAAACCCTGCTTTTGAGTTGCCTTGGCATTTTTTAATAGGCACTCTCCAGAAATCATACTAATTTTGTCCCAAGCTCAAGATCCAGGTATCAGTGCTGGCACTTAACTAATTGTTGCTGAACCTCTCATACTTCTGTTATGCTGGTAAGGCTCTGCAACTAACTGCTTGAGGCTTGGTGTGACTTAATTTGAGTCTTAGAGAAATTTGTCTTTGTTTAGCTTTTCATTCTGAAAGTATGTACTTTCCCTTGCAGGTTTTGCTTGTGCCATAATTCAGTATTTGTTCCAGTTTCTAAACAAAACAGCTGATGAGTGATCTGTAGGTACAAGTTTTAATAATACATGTATAGTTAAATTTACAGAAAATTTTCTTTGTTGTTTCAAATGAAATTTAAAGCAGAAAAGGAAAAAAATAGCTGCCTTTGGTTTTCTTAGTTTCTGATTTTGATCCAAATCCTGAGAGAGCTGTGATTTTTGAATGTGAAGCATTAACAAAAAATGCTTGAGTAAGTATTTTAGAATCCCAGATGTTTGGATTCAAGGTACATTTCCCACTTTTTACTTGGGCATCTTTTGGGCACTCTACCTACCCTCTTCTGTGTTCTACCATAGAAACTGTCTTGCTAATTCTGATCACTTTCCTCCTCTCCCTGCGTTTTCATATCAGGAATAGTAGGAGGAGCTCAGGAATCCTTGAGGAAAGACAAACTGTAACATTTGTGTATTCCTGGAATAGTTATTTGAGCTCTCATGAGATTAGAAATGTCTCTTCATGAAGGGGCTCTTGAGAGAAGTGAATGAGTTGGGGGAGAGGCTGGAGAAAGGAGAAAAAGATCTTGTCCTAATGAATGCTGGCAGTCCCTCGGCTGCTGTGGGTACAGGGCAGGAGGAGTTCAGTCCCCAGCAGCACAGGCTGGAGGAAGCGCTGTGTCTCTCCAGGCTGAAAGCACTGCTGAGCTTTACAGAGTGGGGCTTCAGTAGAGCCTGCAGGACTGGAACTGCAGCGGCACACACCCTCTTGTGGTAGGAAGGGACAAGTCCCAGCACAAACCAGTGTGGCCTCATGTTTTCTGTGCTCTCTGGTTTGCCTTGCTCACTCTTTGTGTTCAGTGAACATCCCTCACTCGGGTGCATCACGTCTGCTTTCCTGCACTTACATCCTTCATCTTTCTGTTTATGCAGTGCCTGAATCTGTTCTGTTTGTCTTGCAAATTCTAAAACTTCACCCTATTTAAATCTGGTTTTATCAGTATTTGGATTGTATTTCAACTGTGGGCTTTAAAGTGCCCTTTCTCACTAAGTTGCCAACATACTGAAAATATGCCTTACAGACAAAAACATTTACAGGAGCAAAAAAGCTGGAAAAAGAAACAAGGATGCTGAAGAACATACTACTTTTGTGTCTTAAATAGCTTAGTTTGTCTGAACTACTATGAAGGGGTCATGTATAGATTAGGGGATAACATGCTGCCTTTCCCAGCTGTTTGATTAACCAGCTTAGAGATGGGTCAAATGCGCAGGAGCAGAGCACAAGGAAGGCACATCATCACCTTCCAAGTGCAGAGAGGCCCTATAGCATGTTTGCAGTTTATCAGATTTGCTGCATAATAAGCTGTACCCTCCATTCAGCACTCTAATTAACCCAGGAAAGCTCTCTGGCTCAGTCTTGCTGATAGCATGAACCTCACAAAGCCAGGCAGTCTCACCAAAGTACCTCTAAATAAGATTAAGCAAAGCGAGCCAGCCATGAAATAAAATGTAGGCTAAGTGTCGAGCAAATACTATTATTTGCTTTCATTTAGTATCAAGTTCTGTACTTGGCATGAGGTGTCCAGGCATTTAATGTGTGAGTAGCACTGGCAACTCCTAACAAGTGCTGACAGATGAGACCTTAATCATTAATGTTTCTCTGTACAGGCAAAAATATCCAAGTGCTCTATGACAACACTTATAAATACGAGTCCTGGCTCCCACTGGTGCCCATCAGGGTTGGGAATTACTTGTTGGTGGGCTCCTCTGGAACATGGTGGCAGACTGGGTAGTGCTGGGGTAGCAGAGGAAAGGAGAAAAGCCAAGGCTGGTGGCAGGTTTGTGAAGTGACAGGTTCCTTAGCCCTGTGCTGTTGCTAAAGATCCCTGTCAGACAGCAGGAAATAGATATAGTGTTTAAGTGATGGAGGATAGAGCAGGTACAGACATACAGAGTCCTGAAATCTATTCCCTGTTTGAAGAATGGATCTCATCCTCCTTTCTTTTCCTTTTCAGGTATCTTGCAATATCTTCAGAACTCTCCCACCTAGTGACAGCAATGAATTTGATCCAGAAGAAGATGAGCCCACCTTGGAGGCATCGTGGCCGCATTTACAGGTTTTTGATTATTTACCTCAGAAGAAATTCTTGTCATTGCTTAGAGTATCTAATAATTTTCTCAGCCTTTTCTTAACCTGGGAATCAGAACTAGTCTGTGAGACACTAACATTTATTAATACTGTTTATGATTCTAATATAGTACCAGCAGAGATGGGAGAGAACTTCGTGATACTTGCAAAACATTAAAGCTTTCTTTCAGAACTATATTAATGGTGTCCTTCATATTCCTGTTTTCCTTCATTGGTTTAAAAATTATTTTGCTTTCCCAACTGCTTTGAGGCACAAGTGTTTTTCATCAACTTCAGCAAGAGCATTGTGAGGATCATACTGCTGGCAGTTTTGCTTTATTGAGAGTGGTTAATATTCATATGAAAGTGCACAGGTGTTGGCAGCTGATCAGAAAAATGAATGAGAAGCTGCATCCCTATCTAAGTCCTCCTTCCCCTCCTCGAGTCAAGGTTTGCTCCCCGGTGTTTGTAGCAGGATTCAAGCTGACTGAGTAGCATCCCCTCCTCTGAATTTCAGGTGTCAAAACAAGGGATTTTGAGACCCCCATGTGGAATAACACTGCATCCAGGTCTGGAGTCCACAAGGAAATTGTGGACCTGTTGGGAGTGGATCCAGAGAGGAGGGTGCAAAGATGGTCAGAGGGCTGGAGCACCTGTCCTGTGAGCACAGACTGAGAGAGCTCTTCTACTCATCCTATAGAAGAGAAGGCTCCAGGGAAACCTCATTGCAGTATTCCAGTGCCTGAAAGGAAGCTTATAAAAACACAAGGGAGAGGGACTTTTTACATGGTCAGGTAGTGATAGGACAAGGAGAGATTCAGATTACACTTTATTAAGAAGTTCTTGCCTTGTGAGGGGGTGAGGCCCTGGCACAGGTTGCCCAGAGAAGCTGTGGCTGCCCCATCCCTGGGAGTGTTGGAGGCCAGGTTGGATGGGGCCCTGGTTGGATGAGCAACCTGGTCTTGGGAAAGGTGTCCCTGTCCCTGGCAGGGGGGGGTGAAATGAGGTGATCTCTAAGGTCCTTTCCAACCCAAACCATTCCATGGTTCTATGATTTTGAATGAAGAAAATAAACTTAACTGGAGAATGCATCATTGATACTGATACGGCAAATTCTTTTATAGAAAACATAGATGAGGCTCCTGTGTGTGTTAGTCAGGAGAGTGACTCACACCACTGGTAAATTTACAAGAAGTTTACTTGAGTAACAATTTGTGGAGTTTGGGAGTTTTTGTGAGCAAAGGTGCAAAATTGATCTCAACCTGAAATGAGGATTTTATTTTACAGTTGCATGCACAATCCTGTGAGCAGTTTGTTTCACTCTTTTGTGCTCTCTAATTCAGAATCTGTTGAAATGTAGGTTCATATCTCATTTATATTTAAATTTCACAAAAAAATAAGAACTTCAAGGCAGCTCTGAGGATCTGTGCCTGCCTGGAAACAGCACATTCAGTGACACTGATGCTGTAGTTCAAAAAGTCATTACTTGCATGGAAATGATGGAATTTCTTATCCAGTGGATGACTTACCATTGTCAAGAAGAAATTCACCAAAGTATTTGTGAAATGTCATTGGAATTGATTTCCTGATGATTTAATGTTGGTGTTATGTAAGCTGTCACTTTTCTCACAACCTATTTCTAAACCTCTCTCCTGCTTTTTGATTTCCTATTGCTTCTTTTGAGAAGTCAGAGAACACGGTTATAAAGTACCAGCAGCAGTTTTGCAGCATATTGCTGTCATGGAAAAGTTTAAAATGCTTTTAAAATGTAATTTTTAAGCTTCCTTTCTCCTTTCAGTATCAATATTCATACTGACTAAAGACAAAAAGGAAAAAGTTTTCAATGGCTGCTCTTTATGAAAAGGTTCTGCAAAGAGAATGGCTGGCTTGGCAGCTCATTATCAGTGACAGATCAGAGTTGCTGTCTTAGGAGGCCACAGCAGTCTCTGTTTCACTTCACTTCCTTGTTCCCTGGTTTTTATACTCTTCTTTTTCTCCACTAAATGAAAAGTCTTGCTGTCCCACTGTAGACTTTAGGTAGAGATGGAATTGCATGAAAATAAGCAGATTTTCTCCAGCCCCGAGGCTAATCTTTACAGTAAGTTAGGAACTTCTGAATAAATTCTGGTTTGTATTCTTCTTCTGTGTTTCAAGTTGTGCTAGAACACTACTCTAAGCAGCTTCTAATTTAATTTAAATATTTCCAAACTGTTTAACCAACCCCTTCAGGATTGTAATGTCTGTATTTGATGTGACTTCAGCAGTTCAGAGGGCAGTTTAAATGTGCTTCCCAATTACTCTAGGAAGCTTTACAGGATGATAACAAGCATTACAAGATGGCAGTGGCTGTTCTTGGTGATGAAACGTCTTTGACTGGAGTTAAATAAGCAAAGGCAGCTTAAAAAGCTCATGTAATTAATTTTATCTAAAAGGTGGCAATACCATAAAGGAGAAAAATGTTTTCCATTATATTAACCCATTATACTGGGGAAAAATAAGCATTTATTCTTCTAAGAAAATAATTTAGGGAAATACTAGAAATATAGAGATTAATCAAGTCATAAACTAAATCCGTGTTTTGTTTATTTTTTCTTTTGCAGCTTGTATATGAGTTTTTCATACGATTTTTGGAAAGCCAAGAATTTCAGCCCAGCATTGCCAAAAAGTACATAGATCAAAAATTTGTATTGCAGGTAAGCTGGTGTGTTTTCTGTAAGGCTTAGTGTCATTTTTTGGGAAAAAAAAATCCTATACAAAGATTTTGTTTAGAATTTAAAAGTGTAACTACATTTGGAACGGAGAAAAGCTAAACCAGCATCTACAATGGAAGTTTTCAATCTATGGAGGTAGTGGAAAAAGGTGTTTGTGTGTTTATATGTCAGTCTCTGTTGCTATAGATACATAAAATAGATGGTTTGGATCCAGTTTTGATACCTCAATCAAAATAGTTGGCTTACTGATTTTGAGAGACAGCTGAAACAGGAACTTGAAAAATGAAAAGTTTGCTACCAAGGAGTCTCAAAATGCTGTTCTCTTTGTCTAGAGATACTACTTAAACACCAGTTTTATTGTGTCCTAATATTGTTTATACATAGAGAGGTGGTTGAAGGAAGTTGTTTTGTGGGATAAGGACACTTCACACATCTTTTGTCTTCAGATTTGAGAACATGCCTGTCTTGGGTTTTCTTTTCTCTTCGTGAGTTTTTGTGTAACTGCAAAGTCAGAAAGAACTTTGTGCTTAGCTTGCTTTTGAAATCAGAGGAATTTAGAATGATTCCTACTTAGCTAGAAAAGGGGTATTCCTTGCAGGCTGACACTTGAATGAAAAACAAACCAGAGTTGGCAGGAGATGCTCAGCATTTCTGAAGACCTTTCTCTTGCCCCTTATCACTCATGGAGCTTTTATTTTCCCCTGTAGTGTTCAGGCAATAAAAGTTGTGCTTTTACTGTTCATGTATGTTGTTTGGAGGAAGAACACCTGAAAAAATGTAGTGAAAAGAGCAATTTCTGTCCTTATAGTCAAAATTTCAAAGTAGGGAATTCAATTTCCTTCTCAGTGCCACAAGACCTTCTTCATCCTACAAAAAGTATAGGATATACTTACATTTTTATTGTATCTATCTCATAAACACAGAAGCATTTTTCATCTGGATCAAACCAGGTGGTAGTTTCCTTTCTGTTCATCTCAGTATTGATTTGACAAGGAGGTGCACCAATGTGTTCATCCAGTTCCTGGTGGAGATAAAAGAATATGCATGATAAATCCCTCCTGACAGGTTTTTCCAGGCTGGTTTTAGTTTGATTAGATAGAGCAGGATTGCATTAGGATGAATGCATGTGCTCTCCTTCAAAATCTAGTAAAAATAATCCTCAGATGCTCCTGTTCTGTGCTGCTGAACTTGGTCATGACTGGCAACATCCCACTCACACTTTTAAGACATTCATAACTGTCAGTTTGGCACAGGAGAATGGGTCTAAACCAAGGATTTTATTTATTTATTTTTTAATCCTGCTAGTTTTCATTAAATCTACTAAATGGAAGAATAGTATCTACTGAAAGAGGGGAATATCAGATTTTAAAACCTAAAACATGATAAGACAATTAAGAGGTCAGAGGAGTTCTAAGGATTCCTGTGTTCTTGCCATGTGGTTGGGGATGCACGTTTTTATATTGTTGTGCACAGTGTGTGAATTTAAAATTCACATTTTTTTATTGAAATTTCTATTCAACCATATATATTTATATACATATATATATATACACACACACACATAAGCCAGTAGATGTATTTCCATGTGTGTAAATACTCTGTGGTGAGCTGTAGGAGCTGGGGTGTCCCTCCACTTCCTGTTGTGTGTGTTGTGTGCCAGGAGTAACTCCTGAGCATCTGCAACTGAGATCCCTTACACAGGAAAGTAATTTTAGACTTAAGAACATTAAGCATTTTGGTGTCTCGTGACACTGACAACATAAGTGGGACGTTTGGAGTACTTGGAATCAGCTTTTTCACAAAATTAATTTTCCAATTTTTAAAAAAAAATTTAATGGAGTGTTTCTTGGCAGTAAGGATGACTGTATGAAAAAAAATTAAAAAGTTACAGTTTTTCAAATGGACTTTTTTCAAACTTGTTGATTGTTTACTTGCCTTTTGCTTTTTTTTTTTTTTTGAGTATAGCTGTGTTTCTAGCTTTCAGCTGTATGTTTTAATAGAATACTGTATTTACCAGTGTAGCTGTTCATTTCTAAAGCCTGCTTATGTACAGTTTGAAATGGTTGGCAGTGGTTGCTAAGAGACATACTATTCAAATATATCCACAAGTCTCTGTGTTATGTAGGTTGCTATTTTGGAAAATTAATTTCCCTTTTCTATGTATCTTTAAAATAGTCAACATAAATTATGGAAGTCTTGCAGCTTATCCATAAAAATATGACTTTATTGTCAAAACCTGATAACAAATTGGACATAGCAAAAGAATTTGTCTTATTTATTTATTTATTTATTTATTTATGTATTTATTTATTTATTTATTTATTTATTTATTTTAAAATGAGAGACTGAGTCTTAGTTTTGCAGTGTTTCCAGAGAGGATCTGCATGAAAGAACTGGAAATAAAAATACTTTTCAGTCCAGTAAGAAGATGAAAAACATAAATGCTTCCAACTGTTTGCTGTCTTAGGCTGAAATGTGCTATTTGGGGAAGGATGAGGTGACTATTTATTTATTTAAATCTTGAACTAATTGAACAAAGCAATATGTTTATAACCTCTGGAGGGCTGCTGACAAACCTCATACTTCCCTCATGAAATTCCCAGATTCTTACTGCAAGGAAAATACAGGTCTCACTGCAAGCTGCAGAAATGTTCAGAAACAATGAGGAGGAATGTGTGCATCAGTCCCAGACCTGGATGATAGAAAGCAAAATCCCAGACAGTCTAACAACTCTTAATCAATTTTTTTCCTATCTTTTTTCACCTCCTCAAAGCTGTGTAGCAGTTTAACAGACATCAGGTGTAGCATGCATACACTGACATATCTACTTGTAATAGGTATTTATAATTTATCTGTTTGTGAATCTAAGATAATTTTGTTTTCTGCCACTCCTGTAATGATTTTCTGACAACATCTTACCCATTTGTATGACCTGTTTGACAAACTGTCTTTATTTCTCTTGCAAGACAGGTACTGGTTGACAGTTACTTTTTTTTTTCATCCAAGACAGATACTGATTGCTTATGATTACTAAAAATTACCTGAATTTCCCTGTTTTCTGCACATTTGTGGCAGTTGGTTGTGCTTTTTGCTTTTAAGTATAATTTACCTCTGAGTTTATTCCAAACATCCACCAGAATAGCCAATGTTGTGGTGTCACAAAAAAATGAAGAAGGTGGCTAAGGGAAAGCTGATACTTCTGTAGCAGAGGATTCAAGGGGAACAAAACAAAGATCTGCAGGTGATACTCCTGCTGCTCATTTCATGCAGCTTCAGGTGTCAGTGTTTGGGATATATTTTGTACAATACCAGACACTAAAACACCTCCTCTCTTGACTGAGTCTCACATAACCATTTTGCTGTTTATTTAAGGACTACTTAGTAAATTTTTGGGTTTTCTGTTGTTTGTTTTGGTTTTTTTTTCTTTGCTCTTTTTTTTTTGTGTGTGTGTTTTTAATTGGCATGATAATGAAATCACCATTTTGTTCCAAATGAGGGATTAATTCTCTCTGATGCTCTTGATTTGTGGCAATTGGTGGAGAACCTGTAACAGCAGATCCAGTGCTGGCATGGACCTCCCTGTTGAGTCTTTCCACAGCATGAAGGCCATGCAGTCACTAGGAAGGCTTAAGGGCTCATCATATAAATTACAAGCAATTAGAAAAATGTGACCTTGACACAATGTTGTGAGAACAAAGTATTAGAGCAAATGAGGATCTTCTGGTTCTGCAGAGTCAGGGAATGGTGGATGGTAAAAGGCAAACTGTCTTACCGTATTTATTTTTGTTAGGCAGCATTTTGGAGCTTGTTAATCACAAATTTATTATTCTTAGTTTTGTGATGTTGTACTGAAGTTCCAGCCGATTTTTCAATACTAGATATCTACTCCTTGGGTACCATGGATGTCACATTCCTTCATTCATGTATTTTCATGAATTCAGTTTCATACAGAAGTCTGTGTGTCCTGCTTTCAAATGTCTCTTGTTTCACTTCTCTTTTTCCTTTAAACACAGCTGTTGGAGCTGTTTGACAGCGAAGACCCTCGAGAACGAGACTACCTAAAAACAGTCTTGCACAGAATTTATGGCAAGTTCCTGGGTCTTAGAGCATTTATCCGAAAACAGATTAATAATATTTTTCTACGGTGAGTTGTGGAAGAAGGTGCTTTTCGCTTAGGAATGCTTTAGGAAACTGATATATTGCTTATATTTAACTTTTCTTTTTTTAGATTTGTTTATGAAACTGAACACTTCAATGGCGTAGCTGAACTGTTGGAAATTTTAGGAAGGTAAATGAGTCTTTTTTTATTGTCTAACTCAGACTTCCCTTGTGGACATGTCAAGATAGTGTCAGATTCGGAAAAAGTATTATGATAGTCCCTGATTCTGAAAACAGATGTGAGCACATGCTCATCTTAAAGCCCATGTGCAAATCTCTGTGACATCTTTGCCAAGAATATGTAACTGCATGCAAGTTACAGCCAAAGTGTTGGATTGATTTTATTTGTATGAGTCCATTTAACACTGCACACTTCATCCTTACATGCTGGAGGATTGTTTTCTTCTGAGCACACTTAGCAGAGTGAATGTTTTGAGTGACTCTAATTTTGGTAGGTTAATTACTCGAGACCACCTTGCTTACATGAATTTACAGACCACATAGACAAGGTCTTATCTGTTTAGCAACAGGTTTGTGCAGCTGTTTATGTGATTATTCCTAATGGGAGCTGGATTGCTACCTAGATGTGTAGTGCCCTGCTAGTATAAAGCAGGACTAAAGTCAGCACTTGTTTACAAGTGCTATTTGTAAACAGGCGCTGACTGCTAAATATATTTTAATTTAGAAAGTGCATGTTCAGACCTCAGTGTTGCTTTCTGTGATGATGATACTAACAAATATTTCTTTTCTAATTTCCAGTATTATCAATGGTTTTGCTTTACCTCTCAAGGCAGAGCATAAACAGTTTCTGGTGAAGGTGCTGATCCCATTACACACTGTCAGGAGTTTATCACTCTTCCATGCACAGGTAGAAATTATGAAAATATTTTCTGATTTCTGAATGATATGTATAATTTTTAAGGTTGCTTTGTAAATTTAATTACATGCACATAAAAAGTGAGGGAAAATTCTATATTTGGAAAAAATACAATAATTTTTAAAAAGTTAATTCAATATCCTTTGTATGATAAATACCTAGATTCTGTTTTGATTAGATAATTAAAAGCATAACATACATCTCTAATATTTGGGAAATTTTGTTTAGTAGTTAAGCTCTCTCTCTAGGTTTTTTTCTCTGCTCTGTTCTCATTCTCACAAGTTTGCCTTTCCCATTCTCTCTCCCAAGAGGATGTTTGGGTTTCCTTAGTCTTGTGCAGTCAAGGCTCCTCTTCACCCTGGCAACCTTCTGAATACTAATACCCACATTTTTCATTTAATATTCTCCCTCACAGATTCTTTAATACTGCATTTATGCTCTCATACATCTTTTTATACCTCCAGCTTACATGATGTAATTTTCCCTCTGATAACTGCTACCTGTTGCCTTTCTCTCTGATTTTCAGATAGTGCAGTATTTCTTTATGGTGATAAAGCTCTGCTTTCTAAGTATGTTATTCCACGTTTTAGCTGTGTCGACTCATCTTGCAAGAATTCTCATGACTTTGCTGTATAAAATTAGTAAAAAGGCACCTTTTAAGAGCGTGGCAGAAGCTTCAAAACATTGCTTGTATGACTGTATTTAGAATTCCAAGTCGTTCTGATTTTTATTTTTTGTGCTGCCTTGTCACTCTTAATTATTCTTGTGAAGTGTCCTCTTCTTTCTTATGAACTGAACTTTGTATGGATTAGACTGTGCATCTCAGTCTAAAATTGGATGCAGTTTGAGAGAGCTGAATTGCATCTTGCCATAAGTGTCTCTTTTTAAAAAAAATTGGGGTTTGTGATTTCATTATAGAAACGTTCTGATTTTGTTTTTGTACATTCTTACCTCTTCACAGCTGGCGTATTGCATAGTACAGTTTCTGGAGAAAGACCCCTCACTCACAGAACCAGTAAATATTTCTTTCATACTTCTTTTTTTTTCACTATGAATGGTTTAATTTACCCTGTAGAGATAAAAGTAAAATTTCTAACTTCTTTTTCCTTCTAATTTAGGTCATTAGAGGTTTAATGAAATTCTGGCCAAAAACCTGCAGTCAGAAAGAGGTAGGTGATATGCTAGTATTTAAAAAAAAATAGTTATATTACTTTAAAACAAAATAAGCAGGGAATCTTTAAATAATTCGTTTTTGCTAGCACATGCTGTGGTGAATCCTGGTATTATTTCTTGTAGGTGATTTTTCAATACTTTAATTCAAGTTTTTTTAAACAGTTTTGACTGTGAAAAGTTTGGTAACTGTGGTTTCTATTCACAAAATAAGTCCTGGTACTTCTGCAGGGAATTTTTTAGAAAGGAAAAAATAAACATAGTTGAGGATCGGTTGGAAAACTCTGTTAGATTCAGAATGGTTTACATATGATGGCAGTATTTTTCCAGTGAGGATGAAAGATACATTTTGTGGTGTTTACCTACTAAACATGTGCATTTTTGTTTCTGATGCAAATCAGAGTTTTCCCCAGTGAGGTTTTGTGAAACAGCAAAACTGTTATTTTAAATATTGCTCTCAAAACTGAGGTAAAATTAGGAGAATCTCCTTAGTTATTAAAGTCTTGGTTGTTCAGACTGTTGTATGAGACAAGGTTTTCAGCATGGATGTATATACTGGTGCAATTCTGAATTTCATTCAAAATACAAAATACAAATGCAGCACTTGAAGAAGAAACTTGTCCTTGTTTTAAGGGACTGAGTCCCTTAAAAAGCTGCCAACAGTAGAGCTGATGACATTTTTTGAGAGAGGATCTCACAGAGCTGGTGAGGTTTCCATTTCTTCCTGAAGCAGTAGAATTTGAAAGTTACCAGCATTCTGCAAAACAAGATGATTTGAAGGTTTTATATTCAATGCTTTCTTTTTTTGTCTTTAGGTCATGTTCCTAGGAGAGCTGGAGGAAATCTTGGATGTAATTGAACCATCCCAATTTGTCAAAATCCAGGAACCCTTGTTTAAACAAATTGCCAAGTGTGTCTCTAGCCCTCATTTTCAGGTCAGTGGTAGAGGTTGTTGTTTGTGTAAGAATGTATAGTCTCAGTTTCAAACATAACTCCTCCCAAATGTAAATATTATTTTATATAATGTTTTTAAATACTTGTCTCCTGTGGAAGAAGATACATTGGGTTGGAAGGTTAGGTTTGAGCTCCATGAATAACTTGTTAGAGGTGCTTGGGATTACAGCACAGAACTTGTCCTTCTGAGCCCCTCTCAAATCCTTAACCTGTGTGCAAGCAGACTTGGAGCCCTTCTCACTGTGGGTGACAGTGCTGGCCCTACAGACCATGGAGGATGGGTTTGCTCCCTGCTTTTGGTGCAGTATTGTGCAGCTCTTGTTTTCTGATTTGTTTCATTCTAACCACATAAGCTGGTGTCTGGTTAGAGGTGACACAAACTGTAGCCTATTTTAATCACATTGTATAATGGGAGGAAGGGGAGTGAATGGGATGTAAATGGATATGTGATGAGGATATAGAGTTCATGGCCTGTAGTGTCTCCATATTAAGCCTGATGATCTGTCCTGGCACAAAGACAGACGTGACTTTTCAGCTCTTCTTTGGACTACATCTATTTTTTTAATCATAATTAGGATCAGCATCCTCCTTCCTAGCCCCCAGCTCCTCTCCAGGGTAATTACTGTCCTTGGTACCTTCCCCACGCTTAAGATTTCTCCTCTCTTATGCAGTCCAGCTACTGGGCTTTCCCCTGCCTCCTTCCTCTGGTATCCCAGCACTGCTGGGTTTTTTCCAGCTGCACTCCTCCTGATTTTGAGGGAAAGGGTGGTGGGAAGTCTCTCTCTCTGTGCTCTTCCTTCCCCTCCTCAACTGCAGCACTGATGCTGTGTCTGCACACAGTCTTCAGTGAGCAATAACACATTGCTCAGGAAACAGAGAGTGGATGCTGTGGGATCAGAGCTACAGGATAGAAACTTAATTCCATTAATGCATGTTATGATTTGAATTTAATTCCAAAACTAATGACTCCCGTTAGCTCATCTTTGTGGACTCTCTCTGTGATTTGTTTTTCCTTTAGAAAATCACAATATTACAGGTATCTGAATTCCTATTAATGTTTTATTTCTTTGACTCAAAGGTGGCTGAAAGAGCACTGTATTATTGGAATAATGAATACATCATGAGTTTGATAGAGGAGAACTCAAACGTTATACTTCCCATCATGTTTTCCAGCCTTTACAGGATTTCTAAAGAACACTGGAATCCGTAAGTTTGTGCTTTTACACTTTGTCTGACCATTTGACATCCCACTGAAAAACTTAGGGAATGTCTGCTGAAGAACATCTGAATGGGAGAGATGCAGACTCAAAGCTGCTCTGAGCAAGTGCAACTCTGTTAATGCCAATATATATTAGTCTGCACTTGGGCTTGTCTCAGTGTTTTTAATTAACTGGTATGTGTACAAAAATCACTACTTTGTGGGATAAAAATAAACCTTCTCACAAGTTGGGAAAAAAGAAGAAATTAAATGTTACATTAATATTGAAGGAAAAATGTGGCTCATCAAGTGTTTCTCCTACGCAGTTTTTTTATAAATGAGTTGGCTCTGAAGGCTGATTGTAAATTGTCTAGAAGATTATCACTTGGCATTAATAAAGCTTTGTGGCTGTATCAGCAACTGAAACCTTTGGGAGACCTTTGGTGTTGGCATTTTTTTAAAACATCCATGAAACGTACAGACAGTATATTCTTAGGTTGGGTTGTTTTTTCTAAATTTATTTAAATACAGCTGTTCTCTGTGACAATAATTGAGTGGTTAGTCTATATTAATATCATGATTGGCAATTTTATTTTAAACTGAATGACCTAGTGGAAAGTGTTTTTGTGAAAATTTTTCTTACAGTTAGATGACATATATCCTATATTTTAGATAGAAAGTTCTTCTAAGTCAAGATGATTAGCATTTAGTAAAACTACTATTTTTAATGATCTGTGCTATGTGCAGGTCCCAGTTCCTTTGAGACCTTACTGTAAAATGTTTAATCTTTTCAAACATTGGTCTTTTTGTTCTGTATCTAGTCAAACTCAAGTTTGTGTGCTCACATGACAAATCTAATTCTGCTGGAAAGCCTCTGTAATGTAACACTGGTCACAAAAGGACACTTTCCATGGCACAATACTCCAGTACCAGCCTCCAACCTTTTATGTTATGCACTGGGATGTTTCTGGTAATGAGAATGTTCCAGTATCCCAGGTCACAGAGTTGTCATACCCATAGAAGCTTTGTTACATGAGCCAGGTAAAGACACAGATAAACTAAAGGAGATATTTAAAGAATTTTTGTACTTATAAGACAATTTTTCATGTAGGCAACAAAAATGAAAGTTTATTTAGAGAGATGAGAGAGGCAGGGGAGTGTGGGAAATGGCACATAGTTTGTGTGCTGTAAGGATTAGTTCCAAAGGTTCCTGGCACTTGTACTGTTGATTCACTGCCTCCTGGCTGGAGAGCTGCTTCTTAAGCAGCCCTGGGTCTGAATATGAGAGCCAGAGTAGTGGATCAGGAATTGTGAAAGGGAAAATGAATATGAACTGTATGAGCACAAGGAAATCACTCTTTGAAATACAGCTTTGTATTTTGCATAGATGCACTGAATATTCAGCTTCATAGAAGAGTCATAAGGAAATATGAATCACTTTCATTTTGTGTTTGAATTCTTTTCCTTCTGCCAGCATTGATGATTTGAATCTCTGAAGTTGCATTCAGAATTGCTCCACAGCATGAGGGAAGAGACTGTAGTTATATGTAATAGCTTTCTGTTGTTGCCTTTTACCCTAGAGTTTTGGCCTGCTCCATTTCAGTAGTCAGCAGGGACATGAAAGCTGATTCTCACCTTTAAGTATGTAAATCAAAAGTAGTTTCACTGAAATCGAAGAATTTACATAACCATACTTGCAGGAGCAGAATTGGTCACAGAAAGGCTGGGAAGAGAAGACACTTTTTATTTCACGTTTGATTTCACCTGAAACTAATGGATTCCTTTCTTTCTTCTTTTTCCACCTTTCACAGGGCTATTGTGGCTTTAGTCTACAATGTGTTGAAGGCATTTATGGAAATGAACAGCACCATGTTTGACGAGCTGACAGCCACTTACAAGTCAGATCGTCAGCGGTAACTTTTTAAAGCTTTCTTTTGTCAGCTGTGCACAAGGCCTGCAGTTTAGTTCTCCCCTTACACTCAGGTGCAATTGCATAATCTCAGACATAAGAGACACTGCACCATTTTTGCCCTTGCCTGCACATTATGCTTCTCATTGCAGGATGTGAGATTCTGTGTGCAGGTTGTTCTTTTAGCCTTTAGTAAATACAGTATCCATTGCATTGCTTGGGAATGCACATTCCTGATGCAATTCCTTTTTGACGTGGCATTCCAAAACACTTAAGTGTATCAAGATCTTCAATAATAATAGGAAAAGAAGGGTTTAAAGGTAATACTTTGCTTAAAGACTTAAAAAAAAAGTTACACTGAGGTTTGGAAAGACACATGAGGGAAAACCCCTAAGATTTGATTTTCTAAACTGCTGTTTGTAGGCTGGATGTGGTCTTAAAGCAAAGAGACATCTCTCAGCCTTGTTATTTCTTATTCAGAGGTCCTGCTGTATCTGAGTCTTTCAGCATGCAGGATCCATACAATGCACCACTCATAGAGGCATTAGATCACCTCCAGTGGTGGCTTGTCTTTTCACCTATTTTCCCTAATCTTTATTTCTCCATTCCGCATTTATTTCTCCATGCAGCATTTATTTCTCCGTGCAGCATTTTTTCTCCTAAGTTTCACCTTTTGCTAAGATTAGGTGAAAAAAATGAGGAAATTTAAGGAGCTTTGAACAGTTGGCAACTTCATTTAAGTTGTACCTTGGCTGTGACTCAGGGTTCCCCCAAGTGATGCAAAGGGCACTTCACGTCAGCAGAGGTTTGTAGGGCAGTCCAGCCATGGGAATCTGTTGACTGTTGTAGTTTTTTTGACTTGTGTGACTGGAGTTACACTGACCTTTCATTTCACTTTGTTTTATAGCCCAAAAAATCTGCACATAACAGGCTAGTTCATTAATATGGTATTTTACTTTTAGAGACTTGTTTAGAGATCTATTTTAACTAAGAAGCCAGATACTCTTGGTATGTATTGGTAAATAAGTGCTAATCTCAGTACAATTGAGACAAAACTGTGTGATTTCTTAGCAAAAAAGGCAAAGAATTTTAGGAGTGATCATCTAATCCAGCTGTTCATGGGGGCAGCTTTGTGGCCTAAATCACTTTGTGTTGCATTTTGCCTCTTAAGATGAGAAATTCTGTTCTGAACAGGACCAGACACTACAGTGTCTGGATAATGGGGGAGGTTTAGTGAAAAGAATTTCTTTTGCATCTGCTGACATTGTATTTCTTACCAAGGCTGGTACTAATCATTTCACCATTTTAATTCACTTCTTATAATTTTAAAATCTGAATGTATAAACCAGGGTTTTTACCTTAATGTTTTCAGAAAATCTTTGGCATCTTAATAAAACCACATTTCAAAAGGGTAGTTTTGATACCACTTAAAAGCTTGAGGAGAAATATGTTCAATATTAATGGCTGGGATAGGTCAAATAGGTAAGTTGGATGAGGTGATCATCCTCTAACAGACCTTTAGGTAAGCAGACATGTATTTCCTAATGATTAGAAGATAAATATTGGTAAGTAGCCTGAAAATGTAAGGCTATTTCACTTATTCTTGTATTTAATTTTAAATACTTTACAGTAACAATAGGCTCTTTTTTTTTTTTTTCTTTTACTGTTCTTCAGGGATTTATCTGAAAGTTGTTTGTACTTTTTTATATGTTTAAAATCCTCTTGGGAAATCTAAATTCCAAACAAATGAGCCAGATGTTGGTATGTTGACTGAATCAAAGTGTGTAGGAATGTTTCTAATCCCTTGAAATACTTCTCAAGACTTCTGTAAAGTGACTGGCAGAGAATCTATGTATCTGTCATTGTTAGATTTCCATTTCACCTAAACCTACAATGTGATGTCATAGAACTTGAAAGCATTTTGTGCCATGCAGTCTCGAGGAGATTTATTCACAGTAAGCTGGCAGAGACAGGAAATTTAGAAAGCAAACAATGCAGGTAAAGTAAATGTTAGGTTTGCTGTTTAATTTTCTCGAATCAGCCACTAAAGTCTGTTGTTAAAGCAAATGCTACATAGATCTTGCAGGAATGTGGTGTGGAAAAAGAGTAACTCACTGAACAAAAGGCACATCTTGTAGGTTGAACTTTGCCTTGGTTGGTGCCTAAGCTATAGGGAAGCCAGCACTCAATGTAAGTAAAAATGGTGATTCTAAAAGAATCAGGGAATGCTTTCTAGAAAGCCACTGTGATTTATAAGATTATTTATATCTTGAATAAATGAACATAAAAATAATTAAATAACTTAGTGCATAATGGAAATTTTTATAATCTTGATTAATTAGTTCTATAATAAAATTCCACTGCATTTTTTAATTCCTCATTGCAAATTAGTGTCTATGAACACTCACTTTGCTCAGCTTGTTTTCATACTGCTTTGTTTAGTTAAATTTATGTAGGTAGCAAAGAAAAAAAAAAAGAAAAAAATTTTAAAAATGAAATATATGTTAGGAAAATTGCAGTTGTGTTCAAGAAAATTCGTGCAGCTACCTAATGTCAACTATATGTTTTTTAACATAAATATTTTACAGTCTTCTCTCCTTCTAACTCTTTGTTTTATTTCATCTGTCAGTGAGAAGAAGAAAGAGAAAGAGCGTGAAGAACTGTGGAAAAAACTGGAGGATTTGGAATTAAAGAGAGGTCTTAGACGTGATGGAATAATTCCAACTTAACAAAAAAACAAAACAGCATTATTAACCTGTGGAGTCACACATTTATGTAGTAGAAGATGGAGCAACAGTTTTCTGTATTGTGCAACTTTACAGTAGATTTCACATTTGTTTCATTATTACAACAGCACTGTATATACCTGTCTCTAAGTAAAGGAAAAAAATAAGGACTTTAATCCAAAGTTTGGACAACAGATGGACTTCTCAGAACTTTGCAACCATAATCATTGTTTTAACCCTTCTTTAAAACCAGTCTTCAAAGATCTGTTGATGAAAATTGCAATGTCAGATTCCATTGTCAGGACCTGTTCCTTATTTATCGTTAGCAGAGAGTATAATACGACTTTCAAATGTGAACAATCTTAAAATTTAGCTTGTCTTTCTGCTAAACTGTTACGTGTATTTATAGTAAAAGAGAAAAAAGACTGTCATTTCCTTATGAGTTTGTGTAACATCCTCCTTCTCTGGATAACTTTACTGTAATTTGACTTTCTTTTCCTTTTGCACATCTTCATAAGTTGAATGTCCATTCAGATCAGGGCCATGAAAAACATTGGTCCTGAATAAAAGTTTTGTTTACTGGTGTGAGCATTTTTTTAGTACCAGGCTGTCTCTGGTGCTTCCTTAATTTGAACATTAGGAATTAAAAAACATGTAGGTGATGAACATAGTAGGAAAGGGAGCTTTGGATTCGTGCACCTATTTATTGCAAATCCAAATTAGTGTCCACAATCCTTGGAAAAAAAAAAAAAGGGCAGTGGTAACACCCTGGACTTCAATACCAAACCAGTATTAGTGATACAGCATTGGACACACATACCAGGGTTGGTTTAGAAACACCTAATTAATGAATTATTACAGTATGTTCTTATTGGACCATTTAGAAAGAATAAAGACACATGCTAAACAACACAAGTGTGAAATTCATCTCCAGTGGTCATGGATCTAATTGGAAATTGAGTTGAGATAGCAGTTTGGACAGTTTGGAGTTGTTGCCTTACTTTTTAATATGTATTTATAAAGTGTTCCAGCAAAAGAGGATGTAGCCTCTAAGAAACATACTCCAGTGTTTTTGTGGTTCTAGTACTATTACTCATCACAGTACCAGCCCTATGGTCTTAGCTGGAAAGGATTCTGGATTATACACTTCTGCATTCTCATCTGGATGCTCATTCCTAACTACTGTATTTGTTACCAAAAGTGGTTCTACAAATGCTACTGAAAAAAAAAAAAATTCTGGAAATCCTAATGTTCTGAGTATTAATAATAAAGTTTAAAATGCTTTTATATCAAAGGTGCATTGTGACCAAATTGTTTAAAACAAAAGAGGAAAAAAATACAAAAACAAAGAAGAGGGCTGTATTATAAGTATACATTATTGGCTATCTGCTTTGTATTTGAAAGTGGAATCTTACATCTTTGGTAGGTAAAATGCTGATAAGACTTATGTACAGTATATATTTAGCTAATGCAGTTGCATTATTCTATACCGGAAGGTATGTGTTTCAGGATTTTTCTCCAGGATGCTTTTGAACTGTTATGGACATATGACAACAGTGAATTGATAATCCTAAACCATCAATCCAGCAGTATTTACAGTATAAAAATGAATTGGTGTTCATGAGTCTTTGTGATAGTTGCAAACATGAATTTATGACCTGTTGCCATTGATAGAAATACAGTATAAATACAAGCTTGTATATTTTTCTTCCTACCATTTAAATATACAGTAGAATTTGAAGTTTTCTTCTTTTCAGGCATGGAAAAAAGGTAAAAAGGAATTCCCTCCCAGACTACTGACTGTTTCAGGATTATCAGGTCACAGTTTGTTCTCCTGGGTCTGCACACACAAATGTTGTAAACTCAAGGTTTTGTAAGAACTTGACACTGTTAATTCTGGAAAAAAAAAAAAAAAAAAAAAGTGGAACTAGTCATATGCAACACCAAACACGACATGATTTTATGGGATTATTATGAGCTTCTTTTAAGAACATTGACTGGGACGCAATGTAAATTAGGCAGTTACTGTCATAGTTGAAACATTTTATTTTAAAGTGCTGAAGCAAAGGTGCAAGCTGAAATACTGAAGATTAAATAAATTTATAACAAATCATGTCCCTTAGCCCATTGATTTTGACAGTCTTTTATTTCTGTTACCAAAAGAAAAAAACAACTTGCTAGTGTGATTTCTGTGTGAAATGATCATTTCACAGTACAAGAGGGTGGACTCAAACTCATGCTCAAAGACTATGTTCCATTGTGAAAAACTGAGAAAGAATAGAGGAATAAAACTTCATGTTTTTCACCTGGTGGAGTAAAACACAACAATGTGAAATTAGAAAAAGCACCTTGTCCTGTACTTAGAGTTTAGGTGAGTGTTGTTTGTTCATAACTACTTTTGGTTTTGCCATGTCATTCTGCTATTGATCGTACAAAACTGAGGAGAACCTAATGGGTTGCAATATTTTGTGGCCCCTGCTGTGGGGACAGCGGGGAGTGTCTGATGTTTATAGATGATTTATCACTTCTGAGAAGGAAGGTTCCTTTAAGGAGAAGGAGATGATGTGCTGTTGTTATGAAGTCACTTGACTCTAAAGGCTGGGTGATGCACCTGAAGAAGCACCTGCTGCCGGGATCCCGCCTGTGCCGCAGTCCCAGCGCCAAGCCCAGCCCCACAGGGCTCCCACTGCTCCCGCTGGAGCTGCAGGAGGAGGAAGAGGAAGGCAGCCCGTGGGCCCAAGTGTGATCAGTGCGTCATAAATTACGCTTTTGTTTGCTTCTTGACTTCCACAAACCACCTTTGTTTGTGTCAGTGTTGTTCTTGACTGCTCGTCCGGCAGGCATTGGGTGGTCCTGCGTGTCCTGGGCCACATTGGTCTCAGGGGGAAGGGTTTTGGGCACTGTCTGCTCACAGGAAAGAGCTGCGAGGGCATTGGGTCATGGGGATGTAACAACTGTACAAGTAAAGTTCCTCTCATGCACTCTGAATTGACCACACGTTGCTTTCTTCATCTTGCACGTCTCCCTTACTGTTTTCATTTCGTTGCTTTTGAGTGTTTTTTGTCTTTCTTCCAAAGGTTGGAATGCTTTAAATAAAAGTATTCTAATGCCATTGGAGCGTTTGCTAGCAGGGTTACAGTAAATTTAATCTTGGTTTTGTTAGCGTAAGTAAAAGGGTTTAATTTATTTTTTATCTGTTCTCATATATGGAAAAATCGAGGGTGTTGGAGCCAAGAATTGCTTGAGTAAGAAATGCAGCAGCTGTACTTACATTGTACGTGCATAAGTACAGCCTTACGTTCTCTCACTCGATGGAAAAGAAAATATATTAGGAGCTTTAAAAAGCTCTTTATTGTTTTGTGAGGAGTGGGAAAGATGAGATTCTTCTTCCTCTAAGTAAAACTGACATAACTTTCCTTTAGTTCTGTCTTTGAAAACAAAGATGCCCTTTTCTCTTAATTGTGTGACACCACTATCCCAAAGCAGTTGACCTCAACAAGACAAAGGTGATGATGCTCAAGGCTGAAGAATGTTTTTATTTACTTATGGCTTTTTTAATTTGGCTCATGTCCTTCCCTTAG
Source organism: Cettia cetti (assembly GCA_013401135.1). Lineage (NCBI taxonomy): Eukaryota > Metazoa > Chordata > Aves > Passeriformes > Sylviidae > Cettia > Cettia cetti. Next base: position 72,303 of record VZUI01042655.1, read on the forward strand.
CAGCTCTGGAGTGAGCCATGAATTAGTTTTTCCTAGTTGGTATGTGCAGCAGATTTTATGTAGCCCAGTTTTCCATTTTGAACTCTATGAGACAGCATCTTGAAACAGAATGGAATGACTTTTGGTTGAAAACTTTTATCCAAGTGTTGCTTCCCATCCACAGAAGCGTGTGCTTTTTACCACGACCTCTCTGAGTAAGTTTTTGCTACTTGGGTCACCTGCTGTAAATATGTTGTATTCATACAACCTCATGGAGCCATGAGGAGTTTTCAAATATAAATAGTACCGATACATTTCTTCTTGTTGTCCTATTTTTGATTGTAGTATAGCGAATGACCTGTCATGCTTTTTGTTTCAAGGTTAGCATTTAGATTCATAGATCTTAATATTTTAGCATTTCATTGTTTAAGCAGGAGAGGGCAGCAAAAGTTCATTTTTCCCCATAGGAATGCTCTGGTCCCATTACTGTTTTTAAACTTAGGTGCATCTAACTGTGGGTAGGGGGGGAAAGCGAAACTTTTTTATATATTAAAAGGTGCATATAAAAATATATAGACTGGTCCAACCAGACTGTGAAAATGTCTTCTACTCTACATCCAAGTAATAATGAAAAATATCTTCCACCTCTGGATAAAGTACAAGCAGGTCTTAAACTCTTGGATTCTAATGTCATTCTTTGGAAACAGTTTACTTTCTTAAAAATGGTATCAAAAAAACTCAAACTCAATGGTGCTCCCAGCTATAAATGTGTTATCTTCCTCTTTTGCACATGCTCAAGAGGCTCTGTACTGTGGGTGCATCTAAATAAAGAAGCAATGAAGTGTTTTCCAGGTGCTTGGCTTTTTTTTCCACCTCTTCCCATCTAAACCTCATGAGCCTTTTCAACAGTGAACTTGCAGCAATCAGATACCCATCCACCTGTATCGAATGTGAGGACTCTTGTCTGGGGAAAAAAAATCCAAAAAATGAGGTGGTAATTTAAGTTTCAGCCAGAATTACTGTAATAAACACTCAGTTTTCATTAAGTTAATTTTTTTCAGAGGTCCTCTGATGATGGTGAGAATCCTTGTACCTCACACACACCCCCTGTGAGGGAGGTCAGGAGCAGTGGATGCAGGAAAGAGGCATTAAAGCCACACAGTGTTCTTTGGGAACCCTGTGATCCTTACACTTTACAACTGGGGAAGGAATTTGTTCCTTTATGGCAGCATTCTGGTGTTTCAGACCTCGTGCTGTTGTGCCTTGCAGTTTGGAGGTGAAGGGAAAGGCTGGAGGTGGTCATGTACCTGGGGGAAACCCTCTGGAGAGAGCCAGGGACAGGGCCTGGAAAGGGCCACTGCAGGTGAATGGCTTGAGCAGCAGTGTAGGAGAGCTGGTTGCTTCAATAAAATGAGAAAATATTTATTAAACATCTGATTTTTAAATACTGTGGTTTTTACATCATTTATTCAAATAGTCTAAACTGTAATTCTTTCTTTTTTCCCCAACTTTAATTTTAATCAGTTGGATCTTGCCTGTCTTTGTTAGAAGAGATCATTATTATAAATCTCTTTAAATACTTGTAAGACAATATTCAGAGCACCTAACAATTTCATGTCTCTCTACTTTCTTATTGCAAGGCAAGTATTTTCTAAAGCAGTTAAAAAAAGAGAACATGGCAGTAAGTTGGCCTCCAGGGTAGGATTTTTCTTCTTAACTTGCAAGTTAAGAAGAATCAACCTTTACAGGATTGGAATTAAAAACTTAAATTAGTTTCCTACTTTCAGTTATGATAATTGCTTTGCTAATTTCTCGTTTTGGTCTTTCCTTCTCAGGGATGCTTTGGTTTCTCATATAGCAGTAGAATGTTTGGTTTATCTTACTTTAAGTTTGGACCTCAGATCACAAGTGTGTAGCCTACAAAAATAGTTTTGTGTGCAGGTAAAGGCTGTTCCCAAGGCTGCATTAATTAGTGCCTCAGTGTACCCTGAACTGGAGTTAAACTGGACACTGGTAGAAGGTCTCAAATCCTGATCTGTGATTTTAAAGATTAAACACTGGAGCTGAAGCAAATATCCTGAATTGGTTAGTAAATACCTTGAAAGCAAGTGTGCTAACCCACTGTGAGCAGTGACCACAGGCTCTTCTGGGAGTTTCCATGACATGAGAAATGATCATACGAAAACTTTATCTTGCTCTATCTTTATGTTTGCTTGGTTTTGTTTCCTCCCTGTCCGTCTTGTCTATTCAGTATTATCCCCCCTTGAAGTCACTGAAGGTGTGAGAAGTTGGGGGGTCATTTGAGAAGGGTGAAAAGCTTGAGATTCATTTAAAGGAATACCTGGTTGTTATACAGTGGTTCATACTTCAATATGCACTTGAAAGTATCTGGGAACTTGGCATTATCCCTGGATCTGGGAAGGGCTTCCAAAAAGAGAATGAGAAAGCAATACTCTATATACCACCTGAATCTTGTCAAAATTCTTACTTTGCAAGCTTTTCCTTGTGTAAGAAGCCTCTGCACTTCCCTGACAGAGGCAGCAGTGACCCAGCAGTGAGTATTCCTGGGGCCCCAGGCACAGCAGGAGCCCGATGGGGCAGAATGGCTCTGACAGGCACGAAGGAAAGACCTCGTGCTTGCACAAGGATTTGTGCAGCTCTCCAGCAGTAAAGGCAGAGGTTACCTGCAAACCTTTTGTGAACTGAGCAGGCTCGGGACAGGTTTGAATCTTCGCCTTTTGAACCTTTAGCACACGTGGTTGAGCCGTGTGAGCAAACTGGACAAATGATCCAGCTCAGTTTTAGGTTTCAATATTAATTCTGCAAAGTGTACTGAGCTTATGCTCATCTGTCATCCTAAAGGCTATGCAGCAACTCCCCTGCTTTTTTAGATGTTTGGCAATGTCTATGGTGTGCATGAGTGGAAAATCCCTGTGTGTTTATTTAACTGTCTCCAACCAACATGGGCATCTGTATTACATCATCTTCCCTTTCAGGTATCTTGGAGGCACCAGGCAGGTGCCAGATCTTGGAGAAAACTGCAACTTGGCAAAGGACACGCTTGATTTCTGGAGGAAGGAAATGTGGAATTCAGACAGTGGTAATTAGTTTGTTAGCCCACAGACTATTTCACAAGCACAAGGGGATATTATTGCTATTTGCTCTCCATGACACTCAGACAATAATTGTCATGGTCAGTGGTTTTACACATTTCAAGCATCAGTTCTGGCCAGACAAAAATGACTCAGGAATACAAAGGAAAGAATATTCCCCACTGCAGCGTGGTACCCCCAGCCCCTCTTTCTCCTGTGCTGCACTAGGTTTTGCAAACACAAGTGTAAGGATTTGTAATGGGCTGAATTTTACCAAACTGTGCTGTTCTAGTTGAGATTGTCGTAAGGGGAACATAGCTACAGACCAGGGGGCATTTCAGCCTTTTCCAAGCAAATGCCTTTCCATGTGGTCAGCTAAAGAAATGGGATTTTTTTAGAAGTCCTTTCACCAGATCAGGTTGTTCCAAGCCCCATCCAATCTGGCTTGAACACTCCCAGGGATGGGGCAACACAACTTCTCTGGGCAGCCTGTGCCAGGGCCTCACCCCTCACAATACAGAATTTCTTCCTAATACCCTGTCTAACCCTGCCCTCCATCAGTTTGAAGTCATTCCCCCTTTTCCTCTCACTACACACTGTTGTAAAAAGTCCTCTGATCAATATCTGCAAAGATCAGAAGCTCACAAGCTGCACAAACCTTTTGGATTCTTCTGCTAATACAGCTAAGACAGGCCAAGCATATGCAAGAGTTCTTTGTCTGAATTTGGGAGAGCAGAGGGGGCCACTTGTCCCACAGAATTTTAGTCCCTCAACTTTCAACTTCTTCAGTTTGTTTTTTTCCCTGAACTTTTCATCTGATTTGCCTGCACTGGGTGTGTGTTGTGGCTTTCTCTGCAGCTCAAATACACTCTAATAACAAAGATTCCCCTGGTTTAATTGAGTGCTTCAGACTTGACCAAACCAAGGAGCCCTGGCATTCAGGTGCAAGAGAACACTTCCAGCAGGAATCAGGTGTGCCCAGAATGTGCCCTTTGCCCTATGATTTCACTTGCTTGGAAAAGAGATTAACTAAATTAGACTGTAAAATCACACACACACACTATTTTTCCTCTCCCCTTCCAATAATAATTTTGATAATTTATGTTGCTGCCAAATCCACTGTCAAACTGCTTCTCTTCCTATTCTAATTTACCAACCCCCTCTAAAGTCATTGACAATGATATGTATGCTGTATATAATTTCATGGGACAATATCCAATCTATTACTAGGATTTGAAATCAAATAATTAAATTTATATGCTTGAATTAATTGGCTAGGAAAACAAAATCTATAAATAAGACATTTAATGTCATAGTGGTTTTTTTCTTTTAATTTGGGTGTCAATTAGTCACTGATGTAGAATATCCTGTTTTGATTGCACCATGAGTGCAGCAGGGAGTGTGGGCTAGGAATCCAGATCTTGCAGCAGTAAATAAAACTTGATTTCTAATGCTTAAGTTGTTGCTTCAACATAAGCCTGATTCCATGGGATTGCTGTTGGGCCAACCTTCATTCATTGTGGCAGGGTAGTTCAAGGCAGAAATGGATTCAGTTTTATATCCCAGTGCTTTATTGACCTGAAACAGAAAAATCAGAAGAAAGGAAAGCATTTCCATCACAACATTCTTTTCCAGTAGCCAGGGTGGGGAAAATGCAGGTAAAGCTTAGGAGCAGTGATTTCAAGCTTGCTATGGAAATGATGGTAGCCAGTTAAACTTCTGTGACCTTACTTCCACACTGGCTTGTCTCCTTCTGTGCTGCCTGACTTGGCAGCAGATAACTCCCTAAAACACATCTTTAAAATGTATTTTCCTTTGCTGTAACCTTGAATTGTTTTCCATGTGTTCACGTTCTCTCATTCCCATCCATTATCCCCAGCAGGCAGCTCATGCTAATACATTTTCCAAGTAGGTGTCTCACCTTCTGGAAGTGTCTCTTTCCAGAGCTGGGGATGTTATCTCTTTGCCCTCGAATTGAGAAGGTGAGAGGAGGAGGAGGAGAAGGATTTCTGGCATCACTGCCCCTGCGTGGTTCCTCCCTTCCCTGAGGAGAGAGGGCTGTGGGGTAACCCTCACCCACTCTCCATGGATCCCCAGTCCTTAGGTGTTCCATACCACCACACACTTCCCTGAGTTCTTCTCTTCCCAAAGGATAAGACGCCTGCAGGGGAGGATATGCAGAAACAAAGTTTGTGTCAGTCTGGAATGGAGTTTGTCCCTCTGCAGAAGGAGATTTTGTTTAAATCTCAAAGATAAAACAGCTTTTCTATCCAAAGCTAAGGTTTGGGGTTTTTCTAAAGAGCATTGTATTATTTTTACCATGACTGCACTAATACGAGCTTGAATGATGGAGATCCTGCCTTTTCCAAGTACAGAAACCTGACAAGGCAGATTAAGTACAGCTCTTCTGTAAACTGCAGGACTTAATTCTCTTCCTGCCAGAGTCAATGATGGAAGTCCTGTTGCTGTCACCAAAAGTAAAATAAAGACCTGTGAGGAGATTGGACAAATCTGCTGTGTCTATGTGGGAAAGTGGTCAGTACCAAAGGGGTGACGTGCACTCATTTCCTCTTCCTGCAGTAAATTGATCCTATTCATATCATCCACTATTGTGTGTGCATTGTCTGCCTGACCTCCAGAAAGCTTTTATGGATATGAGCTTCAGAGGGAATGTGTGATCCCACTTTGCTTCCTGCCTTTATAATGACACCCATCAGAGGTCCAAAGAAAAACTGATTAAAAAAATAAAATAAAACTGAATAAAAACCTGCCTGATTTTGGATCTGTACCTGAGCATTCAGGTAAACACTTCAGCACACGCAGTGAACCCCAGCCCTAGGATGTTAAGTCAGGCAGTTTTTCTGAGGCTGTCTAGACACAGTGTCTGCCTACAAAAGAATTTGGTTATGAACAGGGCAGCATTGTTCAAAAGATGTTATTCTGCTACTGGGGAAATGGAAAGGGTTTTTTTTTTTTCTTTCAGGAGCGGGGAACTGCCCTTTCCTGGTGCAGTTGTCATTTCATGACCAGTGTTACTAAAATTTTCTCCTCTGAGACTCCCCATTATTATGAATTATGTAAAACATGCTGTCTTGTGAAAAAAACTGCTCACCTATTCTTTGACAAGAGAGAAGAATGGAAAGTAAACAGTATAACTTCAATTGCTTTGTTTAGAGAATATCAAATGCACCCAGGAGAGTAAATGCAGTACTGCAGGACTGCAGTAAATGCCACTGTGATTCTGAGAAGCAAGGTGTGGACCATCTGTTTTGGCACCCTGTTATGGAAGTGGACCAGCACTTTGTAGACTGTGGAAAAAGGGACCTTGCATGGGGTTGTGCTGCTCTCTGTCCCAGACCTGAGAGGAGAGGGGACCCTGGGGGAAAACGTGGCTTTGGAATGAAGTTTCAAAGTTGGAAGTGCTACAGTGAGGTGAAAAGACAAGTCAAAATCTGTTCAAACATTTATCAGCCTTGAAAGATGATCAGATGTTTAAGGCATTAAGGAGACAAGGCATTTTTGAAGATGTCACATGTGTCTTATGTCCAAGAAAACACTTGACTCCTATTGCCCAGTGCATCAGGATAGGGTTCTCTCAGCCCTGTCAGTCAAAAGCTCAGTCCGGACCTCTGGCTCTGACTGCATGGGGGTGCTGGTCAGCAGTGGCTGAACATGAGCCAGGCGTGCCCAGGTGGCCAAAAAAGCCACTGTCACCTGGCCTGGGTCAGCCACAGCATGGCAGCAGGAGCAGGGCAGGGATTGTCCCCCTGTGCTGGGCACTGGTGAGGCTGCACCTCAGATCCTGGGGTCAGTTTTGTGCCTCACACTACAAGAAGGACTTTGAGGGGTTGGAACAGTTCCAGAGAAGGACAGCAGAGCTGGAGAACGGTCTGGAGCACAAGTCCTGTCAGGAGCAGCTGAAGGAGCTGGTGGGGTGGGGCCCAGCCTGGAGAAAAGGAGACTCAGGAGACCTTCTCAGTCTCTACAGCTCCCTGAAGGGAAGCTGTGGCCAGATGGAGGTTGGTCTCTTTTCCCAAGAAACAAGGAATGGAACAAGAGAAACCACCTCAGGACATTTAGATTGGGCATTAGGAAAAATTTCTTCACCAAAAGGGTGATCAAGCACTAGCAGGGCTGCTTGGGGAAATGAAATCACCATTCCTGGAGGTATTTGAAAGGTTTGCAGATGTGGCACCTGGGGATATGGTTTAGTGGTGTGCTTGGCAGTGCTGGATTAACAGTTGGACTCACTGATCTTAAAAAGTATTTTCCAACCTTAATGATTCCTTGGTTTTACCTGTCCTTGTGACTATTTTAGGCTGATCTCTGAGGAGGGTTTAGAGAGGTTGTTGTCCTTCTCCAGTGCTGAGGAGAGGGTAACAGAAGGAGTGGGGAGCTGTATTTAGTGCCTCCAGCATTTTCCTATTTGCATGTGCCAACCAGGTTTGGCAGAGAAGAGATTCTGAATAATGCCATGTCTGGATGAAATGCCCCAAGCCTTTTTAAAAAATGTATGAAAATTCAGTGTCCAATGGCTTCAGTGATAAAACCCCCTTGACAAGGATGACAAGAACACCACACTTAAAGCAGGCCTCCTTGGACCATGGTTTGAAGTTCCCACTTTCCTGTGACATGGAAAATCCCTTTTATTCCAGAGTTCCCTTGGGTCAGGTAAAATCTGTGTTGCTCAGCCTGTAGCCACTGTCAGTTTCTTATTTATTAATTAGAAGGTTTAGAAAATCTTAGCCTGGACATGGTCCTGTGCATGCACTCAAACAACTCAAATGGGGGAAGAGAGCAGATTAGCCAGTTTTAATCCATCTGTCAACACTCAGGCTCCTTGGATTAAAAATAATAAGGTGATTTCTCAGTTGAAAAAAGCTGTGCAGCTGCGATGTCCAGAGGCTGTCACTGGCACCAGTCTCTTTAGAGACACATTGTAGTGCTCTTCACGCTGTGCAGGGAATGTCACCCAAAGCAGGAAAGTCAGTAAATGCTGGGCTGTGGCTCTGGAATTTGTTCTGAGTCTTCTTGGCATCCTGTGGCCAATCTCTGTGAGGAGGGTTTTCTAAAGAAAGCACATACCAGCAGTTTCCCCCTTTCAGTGTCAGTGGAGATTTGGCCATTGCTAACCCTGGTAAATTTACAGTGCTTGTTGTCCTTGGGTGATGCTTTATAAAGTGTTCAGAAGCTGGAGCCTTCAGGGCACCTGATCCCTGATGCTAATTAAAGAGGCCAACCTTAAATTTAATTTTCTAGCCTTATGTTTCCAGTCAAACCCAGCATTTTATTATCTTTCCAGCTTAATCTGTGAGTCATTTGTAATGCATTTTCCTTATAAAGTAACATCTGTATGTTGTATTCTTTACATGTCCAAGAAGTTCAGAGTCTTTTAGTACTTTGAGTTGAGTGGGAATCCCTGGGGTACAGTTTGGCACACACCTCTGCAAACATACCTTTTATTAATTTCACTGCTGGGTTAAAACTGAAAAGGATGATCAAGGATTTAAGCAGCTGGATTTCAGCATCTATTTGCCACATGCCAGCTGCAAGCAAAGCAAAAAATTGTTATACTCAGCCTTGATTTACATATTTGGCCTTTGAACTTCAGAGGATATAGCTGACATTGTCAAAGTCAAAAACTGTATGGAGCTCTGTGAAATATGAAACTTGTCCTGTTAGACTGTCCAATCTTTATAAATTAATATCTGGTTTCAAAGTGTCTTTAAATGACTAAAGTGTTTGTTGTTTTTTTTTTTTTAAATCAGGATTTATCTGTCTGATCTAATTAAAGCAGACATAGCTTACAAAGACTACAGAATATAAAGCATGCTTGAAGCAAGGCAGAGGTGTGCAGTATTAGCACCATAAAATCGAATTTGTGGTACTTTTTCAGTTAATCTCTATTGATTAATCCATATGCAGGAGGGTGCAGGCTCTGACTTGAGCTTTCAGCTCAGGTGAAATCGTTACTACTGTGATATCAGAATGTGTAAATAAGCTGTATAACAGCACTATGAGTGATGTTAATTAGGAAGGAATTCTTCCCTGAGAGGGTGGTGAGACAGTCACAGTGTGATGTGCCTGTGGCAGTGGTGCTCAGAGGTGAAAGATGGATCTTTGTTATCTCTCACTCTTCTTATCTTCCTCCCCTGGTGATGCTTCAGTTGCTGATAAGTTGGTGCCTCCAGATAGACAACAGAAATCTGGGCAGCCTCTGGTACCTCAGCTGTTTCTCTGAGCTGGTGGGGTTTGTTTCTGACTGCTGGAATCTGTTTTTCTTCCTGGCCTCTTGAGCCCTGCTGATCCCACAACATGGGATGAATGTGCACCCACATGGAGCTTGTTAAGATCAGTGGCAACAGGGTGAAGAACCTAAACTGGAAATAGTCTGAGGACTCAAAGTGTTGACTGAGATCCACATTTCCCCAGAGGGTAAAAAGAGTTCAGGCTGGAAGATTTGGTTCTGTTTGCTCTGACACTTCTTGCCTGTTACTGTCTGGGTCCATGCTGTGCTGAGGTTTGATTTGGCCAAGTGCCTCTCTGGGGTTTGGGACTCTCATCATGTTTGTTTTCCTGGCTGTATTTTGATTAATTCAGTATTTCTGTGAGTTTATTCTGACAGGATTCACAGGAAGAGACAGTAGCTTTGTTTCAGGAGACTTCATTTTCAGCTTTGTCTAATTTGCAAACTTCACTCATCAAGAAGGCAATGTTAAAAAGGGAGCATTAGCACTGGGGGTGATGTGAGGCAGACAAGGTGTCTGTTTTCCACTGCACTGGCCATGAACAGTAGGGAGATTATTGAATCAAGGTAATGCATCTTTGAACTTCTGTAGTTTTGCTTAAGAAGCTTCATCTTCAAATTCTGAGCCCAGAGCAGCTGTGTCATTGCTCGTTAGTCTGTCCTAAAAGACTTACATGTCTTTTCAAGAAAGACTATTAGAGGAAAGCTATGGAGAACAGAGGTGACTTGAGCTAAAGTGGTTATTATCAGCCACAGAAAGTTTGCATGGCATCTGTATTTACTGGAAAAATCTTTTCCACACTGCAATGAACTCATATCAAATCTCCAGGCAATTCCCTGATGTACAATTAGAGAGCCCAGTTCTCTCTCACATCAATATTCAACCAATTCCATTGGATTTGATCCTGAATTCAGATTCTGGGCTGAATGGGGTCAGCATCATCACCACGAAGGGACAGTTTAATAGGTAAGAAAATGTGGCTTTGTTTGATGACAATGTGAGGGTGCACAGGCTTCCAAAGTGCCCAAGAAAACTGAGAAGGATGTTACCAACAGTGTGGTGAAGTGGTGATTGCTTATTGTCAGCAGCCATGCTTGACAAATACACCTTTCCAGAGCAAGGATATGGAAGCCTTGAGAAAGGAGAAATGAGCCTCCTTACTTTGCTAAGGACCATGACAAAGGAGTTCCACAGCCTGGGCTCAGTGTTCTACCTGGACTCTCCTCCACATCCATTATGGATATGTGTTTTTGTGTTTGTCCCCTTACCACTGTATATATCACAACCCCTAAACCTTCAGGGAACTCCCAGGAATGCCCTTGTTGCAGGTAAACTCTTCCTGCCAGTCAGTCTTTGAGAAATGAGTCTTCAGCAGTTGTTAATCTTTGCAACATGTAATTTACACAGTAGAGAAGGACTCTGGAATCAATATCTGCACTAGTCAGACTGGGACAGATATCAGACAAACTGGTCTAGCCTATCACATCTTTTATTTTAAATTTTGCTATCCTTTGTCATTGGGTCAGGATGCATTTTGTTGGAATGTTATTTTTTTGACAACGAAGAGGCTTTACTTCCTTTTTTGTCTAAATATTTTTCCTTCTGATTTTTACTTGTGAAGCATTTTGCTCCAAGTTTCAGGTTTGAGAAATTAGCTTTTCTGAAGTGCCCTGTGTATAAACACATAAAAAAGGAATTTTAGTAAATGTATTCTAATGTGGTTTTGTCCATATAGTATCAAATCAGGTTCTGATCAGGTTCTGAACTGAACCTGCAGTTCTACTATGGATTTATCTTTATTGGAATTACCTTGTTTTGGGTGCAATACCTGTGTGTTAGAGACGAACACTACCAAAATTTTAAAAGCTTCAGCTCTTTTAGTGCCTGTAGGACCTTCATTAGTTCTCATCCTGGATTGAATCCATCATAGCTACAAGCCTTTTTAGCAGAAGAGTGTTATCTCTCCAGGATAGATGCGCCTCAAGCAAACTGTGGATTATTGTGTTTTGTTACTGTTAAGCCTCACCCTTGGACTTCATTTTCCAAGTCTGATGGAAAAGGAAGAGAAGAATGGTGTCTGACAGATTCCTTATAACAGCCGTGCTGCTGAGGCAGGGTCTGTGCTGAAACAGCTGGGATTTTGCTGCAGTCAGCACAGAGCTTTTCCACAGCATTTCAGACTGCAGGGCTGGATTTCACAGGTGTGTTCACTGGGCTGTTCTGCCATTCCTAACACAGGTACCCCCACAAGCTGCAGGCAGTGTTTATCTCCTGTGTCAGAGGGGTCATTCCCCCGAGTACTGAGGGTGGTGTGATTTACTGCCACAGCAGCCTCAAGAAATCCTCTTTCCCCACTACATCCTTCCCCCCCTAATGCTCATTCAGCCGCTGCCAGCTCGTGTTGTGTTAAGCCCAGGAAACAAAATGAGCTGAAAGTCTTTTAAAGCACAAATGGCTTTGTGTGCCCGAGACTTCAGCGGGGACTGGTGTCCCATTGTTAGCAGGGAGAGCCCGCATTTATCTAATTCCTGCCCGGGAACACATTTCCTGATGGCTGCATTTTGCTCCCCGTGCTTGCACTTGGCAGTGTTTCTATCAGAGCTTTTCGAGGAGCTTTACTGGCTGCCTTTGATTTTCGTTTACAGATCAGCCTTGCCCTCTCAAGGTTAAACCTGCTTTTTCTGTCCCTTTACAAACCAACTCTTTGCATTTCTTCATAACGTAGAAAATGACAGGAAGTCACACTCCAAGAAAAGCACGCAGCAGCTCTGGGGATGGATTAAATAATCTTAATGCACTTGTTTGAAATGCTGTTTTCAGGACATAAAGGTTATCTTTTTCTCAAAACTATCAGCAAAGAGTAAACAAGATACTGACATAAAGTCCAATGTTAACTTCTATAGGGAAAAGTGATTCTAGTGCTATTTTTTTTCTGAGTTCATCAAATCATATCTAACATTTATAGCCGTGTATCCTACCTGATAGCTTTGACTCACCCTGCTCTAAACTGAATCCTAACCCCTCTTGGATGCCACCTCCTGTGAACTTGGCCAGCCAAACCACACCACTTTGATTCCTCACCCATTTCTCCTTCTGTCTCACTTTTGAGCTAACACCCACCTTTCCAAACCCCTCTCATGTGCAGTGATTAAATATCTCCTGTCCAGTCACTGTCTTTTCTTGCCTCAGTTGTCATCAGGTTCTTCTGGTCTGCCACAGCCTACACAGCTCTCTGCAGAGCTTGCTGTGTGCAGCCACTCAGCATTGGTATTTCCCTGGGTCTGTCCCATTAAATAGCTCATCTCAGCTCCTTTCTCATGACCAACTCAATTTGAAATCCCACTGGAATATTTATTGATTAACTTAAATGAAATAAGCTCACAGAACAGTAAGAGTGCAAAACTCTGTGTGGGAAAGAGCCAGCACTCAGGCTTTTCACAAAACACAATGCAAATCCTTGGGGAATTGGTGTCTCTCCCACAAACAGACAGGATTTTCTGGAGACAGAATAAGTGAGAGCCTGCAATTTCTCTTTTGTTTCACTCTAAGAGGCTGTTCAGTACAAATGGAGATGAGAGAACAGGATCATACTTGGTTGAAGTCACTGAAATCAAGCTGAATTATACAAAAACTCCAGCACCTGGTTTTTTAATCCATAGAAGAAGAGGGATCTGTCAAAGTTGGTTCATCTGCCATCTGGCACGTATTTCCTGTACCCGCCTCTAATCTTGGTCTGATTTTTGCTGGCACATCTCCAGAATCAAATAAAGGGGACTTAAGTTCAGTATTTACACTTTTACATGCTTTCCCTGTAAGTCAGGAACTTGTAAACTGTATAGTTTTGAAAAAACTTTAAAACTTTATTTTCTAGCTTTATTTTTGGTCAGTGAAAATTATAGAAAAGTAGTTTCAGGGTTATTTTAGTGGAAAGTTGCTGATCGTTTTAGATCAATGACAAGGCTTTGGCTGATCCTCTTGACTTCCTTGTGATCTCATTTGTCTTTGAATTTCCTGCTTTTCCCTGTTGGTTTCAATGGGGGAAAAATGTGTCTGGGACATTGTCTGGTGATCTGATGGAGACGTTTACAACACCTCCATTCAGCATTCCTATTCCAAAAGTCTCACCTGAACCCCATTCACTTGAACCTGGAGACCTTTACTGCCCGTCAGACTGGGAACAATAATGAGGGAGAATACTGGGATAGATTTCAAACAACCCTCCCTCCTAACTTTTTAAATTTTTTAATAAAGGTCTGTCCCTTCTGGTTTTTTGGGTTTGGTTTTTTTTTTTTTTTTTTTTTTTGGTTTCTGTTAAGTGAATTAATTATTTGAAGCAGTTGTTTCCCATGTCATGATGGCAATAGGGCAACAGCAAAGGTAGACCTCAAGAGTAAATAACCAGCCTTTTACATTCCAGCTTGTGTGGCTGCTCCAAGCTGAATAATGAAACACTGCAAGTGCCCTGGGGTTCCCAGGGGTTTGAGAACAAGTGTGAGCTTTACTGCTGCACCAAATGTGGGCTGCTGACCTCGGCAGTGAAACAAGGACCTCGAGCCATGGGTTATTCACCCTGAAAAAGGAGAGCACCTTGTACAGGTGTGGTGTAGCTTGTTTCGTCCTGAATGGTTCAATATCTCATTTCCTCACTGGCAATTTGCTGTTTTCCATAACTCATATTACAGAAAGCCTGAATGCAATCCATCAGAAGTATGTATTGGATATTTTTAAGGTAAATTACAAGCTCATAGTAATCACTGCTTCATTTTTGATAAGATGCATTTTCTGAACATCGACAGATGCTGTTTTGCTTGGTTGTTGTGTTTTTTTCCTCTACTCTTTTTTTACTCTCCACTAATTTTGTTTTTCCCTATAAAACATCATAGCAAGTATTTTATTTGAACCAAGGTTTCCTCTGTATTTTTCATTTTCATGGCTGGGTTGCACTGCTGTGGCTGCCTCTGACAGCATCATCCTCAGGGGTCCATAATCAATGACACTTGCCCTGTCTTTTCTGGATTTTTCTGGGTACTGGAGCTGGGAAGTCACTGTCTATCCATGGTGGAAAGGAAGGGAGCTCCCTTTCTCCAGGTGTGAGCTTATGGCTGCACTTCTTTCTCCTACTCATTTTTTATGAACTCACTGACCAGCAAGTCTTTCACAGAACCAAATTCCTCAGCTGCTCCCTGTCCTGTGGACAGCTGAAAATTGGGATTGCACAGTGGAGGCAGAGGACATGATTTCTAAATTTTCTTTCACAGTGGTGCTCACCTGTGTTTCAGCTGCCTGACTTGCAAGAGAAGAACCTTTTCTTTCCTTGCAAGCTCACACCTCCTCCCCCCATCCCTCGCCCTTGCTTCTACAGAGATCTTCTACAGCTGACAAAAATCCAGGCATTTTTTTTGTACAAATACATGAGAAGTCTCCCTTGAGGATATTTACTTAGGGCTAGTTAATAAGAGGGGTAATGGTAATTTCAGAGCCAGCTTCCGATTCCTTCACAAAGGTGTTGATATTCCATTATGGAGAAGAAAATCCATTTTGCCCCAGTGCATGCTCATGATTTCACTCATCGAGATGCTCCTTTTTTGATCAGGTTATGAAACAATAAGCTGTAAAAACAATAATTCCCTTGGAGCTAATCACTGCTGGAAAGGGGAGCTCTACTTTACAGTCAATGACTTTGATGCCTTGGGTAGTTCAAGTAAGGATCTGCCTTGATTGACAAGACCCTTTCTATAAATTTGAGCTATTAGACATCTCAGTAGCAGCTGCTGGGGAGATCCACTGATCACAAACACAGAGATTGCAGTGCAGATCTCCTGCTGCTCACTCTGACATCCTGAAACACCATCTGCAATTTAAAACTGCAAAAGGAATTGTGACTCCAACGAGTTAGGTGAGTGCATGTCTGTGTTTGCTCCTTGTCATGGCTCTGACTCATGAATAGAGCAGCAGGATTTACTAAAGTGGCAAAGGATAAATGTTTGATTTGTTCTGAAGTTTGTCTATTTTGCTCTACATACCTTCATTTAAAAATAAGGATTTTTAGGTTTTTTTACCCTGTTCAAGGTTAGATAGATATCTCTTTAATCACATGTAAGACTCTAGTGTATACGTGGTGACATATATGATGTAAACATCATGTGCTGACCTAAAGCTCTGACTTAGCAAATTTAAATTATTTTGTTTAAAAGGAGGCTAGAGACTCAACCATCAGCCAGGCAAATGGCAGTCCCAGCTCACTTAATTTTGGTCTGTCCAGCTGAGGACAGACCCCAGCACACACCAGTCTGTGCCACAGGCAGTAGCTTACTTTCTCAAAATTAAGTCTCGAATCTGGGGTTTCTAAGATAGATGTATTTAAACGCAGTGATAGTATGTGAATTGTAAAATGGACCTCGTGGCTTGGAGCTACTTTCCAGCTCTCTTTTTTTTTTTTTGACAAAGGAGCTGTTCAAGAGCAGTTGTTTTCTTTCTTTGCTGACACAGAATGTAAACAGGTATCAGAAGGTCTTTGTGGATGCTGTGCTGCTCAGGTGTGAGGAGTTCAGGGTTCCTCTGGTCACCTTGGCCATGTCCCCCCTTTTCTGACCGGCTCTGATCTCTGGCTTGGCAGCCTGGGTTGGGTCTGAGATGTGCTGAAGGGACAGAAGGGACAGCCAGCCCCTCCGGCTGCAGCCCTGGGAGAGGAATGGCGCAAGTCCAGGGCACAGGGTGTTGGTTCTGGCAACTCCAGTAATACTGCTGGGAGATGCTGAGATTATAGCATGAATTCAGGGGTGCTTGGCTCCCAGCTGTGCAGGTATTGGCTTTGTGTGAGCTCAGGACAACCCAAACAGGGTGGTAGAAAGGCAAGTGCTGCAAAACAAATCTGCAAAGTGGAGATTTCAGTAGGGCTGAAGCATAGGCTGCTGAATTTGTGTCTTTCAGGCAGGAAGACACTTGTCTTCCACTGCTCTGCAGGGGAAGTCTTCACACTGCATTCTGTGACAGACCTTTTTACTGAGATTTTCCATTTCTGGGGGTAGTGACCACTCATTCCTCCAGCTGCCCCTCTTCTCCCAGGCTGAGTGAGGATGGATAACTCTGTGTTTGAAGGGAGGAAGGGCTGAACCCTTCCACTTGCATTCCTTGCCTGTTCTGGCTCTCCCAACCCTCCCCTCCTCTCCCTTCTGCCCTCAGCATGAAGCTGCACTGCCTGGTGCTGGGGGCTCTCCTTGTGCTGCTGCTGCCCAGGTGCAGTGTGGCCACCAAGGCCTCGGCCATCGACCTGCGGACGTTCGTGGGCTGTGCCGTGAGGGAATTCACCTTCCTGGCCAGGAAGCGCGGCTGCCGGGGGCTCAGGGTCACCACCGACGCCTGCTGGGGACGCTGCGAGACCTGGGAGGTGAGGCTGTGCCCCAGGACAGCCCTGGCTGGTGCTTTAGCCCTCTAAAGACACCCACTTGTTGGGTTTTTTATTTTCTTTTCTGTCAGAGTCGGGATTAAATGCTCGAGAGATGTTTCGTGTTGGGACTCAGATGTTTATTAATTCTTTTCTTTGTTACAGTCTCACAAGCTGTGAGTTCTAGCTGACAAAGTGAAAAATGGCTGTCTCTATTTCTCTGCAAGGCTTTTTAAGAACAAACTGTCCAATTATGAAATGACACCTAAATTATTTTTACTTTTAACCCAATAACCAGCCACCCAAGGTCTGCATTGTGGACTTTTCTACCCAATTACAAAATACCACCCAGACCCATGAAAAAGAAGGTGAAAAAGAAGGACTGGCCTACACCCTAAAACCTCCATCTTGCTTTACATATATATTACTATAGTCTAAAACCTTAAACTCTAAGTTATCCACCGTGTGACATTACACACTTCTATTCAAACTACACACCCATAATCCCAGTGCTATCATTCAATTTTGGAAGCCTTTCCCAAGGCCTCATGTCAAATGTAGTGTTCTCTTGGGGGTCAGTGCCTGTTAGCACAGAAAGTCTAAAATTCTCAGTGCCCAGGGTTCCAACAGAGTGTCCTGCTCCGTGACCCCCTGGCTGCCTCTGCCAGTGTGTGCTGTTGGTTGTCCCCTCCCTCCTCCCAGTGCCCCACAGGGGAATGGAAGCCATGTGATGACATTAATGAAGCACTTATGTAATGCTCTTACTATGCAGTCTGAAAGCCTCTTACAGCTTGAACACTTAAGGAGAGGGGGACTTTATTACTTTGCTCGAAAAAAAAAAAAAGTATTCCTTGGAGATTAAGATGGAGCTCCCAATTGATGGGAAATGTGTTTTGTTCCAAAAAGCAAATCCCAAAGATAATGTCTGTTTCTAGTTTGGTCCAGTTTTGAGGCACAGCCCTGTATATATGAAATAATTAAGTTTTAGGGGTGTACAGAGGGAGAAAGAAAGAGCATAAGTACATCCACACACATGTCAGAGAACAAGTTTCTGACTGTCTTTACTGTTATGCAACTGGAAAGCTCAAGGGGCCAATTGCAGTTTAATTTATTCAGAAAACCTTGAGTAACTCAGGGGGATTTTGTCCACATGAAGACAAGGACCCTACATAAGTGACCAGAAGAGGAGCCACAGTCTGTGTGCCAGCCCTGACTCCCCTCTTCATGCCTTGGTGGGATGAGGGGAAAGGCCACCAGTGGCCAGATTCCATGCTAGGATGAGGTTCCTTTGAGGGGTCTCTTGACCTCTGCTTCCTCCTGCTCCCAAGCTCCTCTGGCAGTTCAGACTTTGCAGCCTCACTTGCTGTATTGCAGTACCCCCAGGGTGTAGTTCAGCTGAATGCACCTGGCTGTGGGTACAACAGCTTCCAGAAGGCACCACGATGAGTTTGGATAGGGGCTCTGTAAGAGGGAGGGTGTCTGCACATCTTCTTGCTGAAATGTTCATCTGCTCTCTCCCACTCTGTTCTTCTTGGTTCCCAGGGAGGCTTCTTTGCACAGCACAGAGGGAAAGAAAGAAATGAAAATGTCTCCTGGATGTGTCACCTTAGGCAGTGGGCTCGCATTCCTGTGTGTGCTGCCCATTCCTGGAGTCTTTGGAAAATGTGTGTCCCTGTTAAGGAGAAAGTGATTTTTCAGCAAAACCAATGCCACTGTGATACCACATGGCAGGGTGGGTTTCAAGGCCTTCAGGCTCCCACCATCTTCTGATGGCCGAGGTCTCTGGCCAAGCTGATTTTCTCAGGAGGAATTGCAGACTTCTATGTTGACTGCTGTGCCAAGAGCTTTCCCCACAGTGTACAGCCACTGGGATTCAGCCTGACAGGGAAGAGTGGTCTGGCTGAGAAAAAACCCCAGCCTTTGGCACCTGGATGCACTCCTGCTCTTAGGCAGCTTGTGCACATGAAGGGTTTCCAGCAGAATGTGTTTAATGGAAAATCAATGCTTTTGGAAGAAAGCAGATGCTTTTGGCAGCATTTGGGCATAACACTCATACTCTGCTGAAACCAGATTTTGGGATAATCTTTTGTCTTCTTCAAGCAGGTTTTAATTGGAGTTTTATGCTTTAAACAAACTGAAACATGTACATGCACCCACTCCCCTCCATGGCAGGGCTCCAAGTGGCAGGCGTTGAAGGATGGAGCCTAAAATTTATTTCCATGGCCCCTTCCACCTGATCCAGTAGCTCCTCCATTTACACAAAACTCTCTTGAGGAATCTGGGGCTGCAGATGTCTGTCTTGCATCATTTCTCCCGCAGAAGCCGATCCTGGAGCCGCCCTACATCGAGTCCCACCACCGGATCTGCACCTACAACGAGACCAGGATGGTGACGGTGAAGCTGCCCCGCTGTGCCCCCGACGTGGACCCCTTCTACACCTACCCCGTGGCCATCCGCTGTGACTGTGACCTGTGCTCCACTGCCACCACCGAGTGTGAGACCTACTGAGCTCCCTGCCCAGCTCAGGCCAGGAGGGGACGGGCTCTCCCCCAGCTTCAGGCCCTTGGTCCCTCCAGCATGCTGCAAATCAGCCCAGAATTTGATCTCGCCCTGTAATGCTCCTAATCAATGACTCTTCTGGGCAGGTGAGGCTTAATCCCCTCTCCTCATGCTGCTAAAAGAATTATTGCTGTAGAAACCCACAACCTTACAAAAGCAAATCCTGTGGTAAAAAGAAATGTTGCAGTTTCCCTTCCTCCCCATGAGCTTTTCACTCTTTCGCTTTTCACTTTTCACTCTTTTGCTTTCCACTTTTCACTCTTTTTCTTTTCACTTTTCACTCTGTGTAATCTTTCCCCCTTCACAAAGTGGACAGAACAGCCACTGGGGTGTGGAAACATCCCACAAAGGCATTGCCTCCTCCATGACAGCCTGATTCACCTGGGGTTTAGCCTCTTCCCAGTAACATAAATGCAGTTACCAACATTTCCACCACCTCCCCCTCCCAGCCCCATTAGTTAATTTTACCCTGCAGTCATTCAGGAATAGCAGTCAAAGAAAAAGGTCTCAAGGCCAATGAAATGGAAATAAGTATTCAGATCACTACCTTGAAATTAAGGGGAATGCATACTCAGCCCTGACTCAGCCAAGGACTTAAGCTCATGATTGTTTTGCTTAATATCACTGGACTTTTACAGTTAAGCATGTATTTCATTGCTGTGCTTAATTGGAGCCATTTTGTTGAAAAAAAAATTATCTCACCAGGGACAATTCCTGAAAAAAATTAAAAAACAGAGAGAAACACATTAAATGTGCAGAGCCATCTGCTTTTGTCCAGGGTTTGAAGGGGAAATGGCTTCACGTGGATTCAGTGAGACTCTGCAGAGCCCAAGACATCTCTCCTGACAATTTCCAGAGTCAGAGGGACCAAGCCAAAATGCAACGATCATGGTTTGGTTTCAGCAAGCCCCTGGCTGAGGTGGTGGGAAAGAGGGGGCTAAGGAAGGGTGTTCCCACAGTTCCCTGAGCTGCTCAGCTCCATGGAGACCTGCTCCTCTGAGGGTGCAGACAGAGCTGGGGATGGCCAGATGTGCTGGCAGGAAAGCTGTGGAGAGTCCAGTAATGGTGGGTGAGACAAGCCCTGCTCAAGGAAGAGAGCAGATGTCCCACAGGACACCTCACACCTCCTCAGACCCCCTCTTTACAAACTAGGGGGACACCAAGAGCTGCCACAAGAGCCCCCTGTGACCACAGCCACACAAGTGCCTTTGTTCCCTGCTTCCCACCTGCAGGAGGACACACTCACATTCATCCCTCCTTTCTCCCCTGAGCAAAATGGGAAATTAGGTGAATGAAGGAAGATTTGCCAAGTGGGAGAGGCCCACAGGAGCTCACCAAGCAGACACCTTCTCAGATAGCCATTAGGGGAGAATTGCTGCTCAGAGTAATACCTGCACCTGTCTCCCCCCACTCAGTGCCTTGTGTCCTGATGCAGTCACCTTCATTCACAGGGATGCATGCTTGAAACTTCCCCAGGTGTCCTGTCCACACTGAGACAGATTAATTTTAACCTGTAATTTATTAGCTGATATAATTTTTTTTTTAATCTGTAAAAGCTGCACTGTGACTGAGTAGGAAGAAGGTGATTATATCACCCTGCTTTCTGTAATTCTGAATAGAGACTGCTGTGTCCAACAACAGCATGAACAGTTTTTTGCTGATGGAGAATTTAACTACCCTTTAAAAAGTCCTCATGTTTTGTTTCAAATTGCACCTCACCATCCCTTTGATATTGTCAGTTGGCATTACAGTTATTATGGGAAATCTGCAAATTGCTTTGTGTCCTTAATAAACCTCAAAACTGTAGCATTAAAGCAATTTAAAGCA
Organism: Cettia cetti; assembly: GCA_013401135.1. NCBI lineage: Eukaryota > Metazoa > Chordata > Aves > Passeriformes > Sylviidae > Cettia > Cettia cetti. Next base: position 93,392 of record VZUI01042655.1, read on the forward strand.
ACGTGTCCCTCTTTCTCTGTGTGTAGAGATTTCTCACATAGAATATCTACAAGCTCCTACAAACTCTTTGCCAGAGCTGTGAACACCTGCAGAACATCTCCTTGGTGTGAAGTCATTTCCTTCACTGAATTTCTCTGATGGAGTCTGGCTGTGCTGCAGTCTCAGGATTAGAGGCAGGGTTAGAGAGTGGCAAACTTCCTTCCTTTGCAGCCAGCAGGAAATCAGGGCTGTACCCGGCCACGGTGAGACAGGAGAAACCCCAGCAAGTGATCAGAACAAAACACTGTAGGGTGGGAAAAGGGCTTTGACTGATATAGCCAGGCTGGGCAGCAGAAGGGGGAGGTGGGAAGGATGTACTGACTGAAACCAAGGCAGCAAAAGGCCACTTGGAGATGATCTTTCAAGGAGGAGAGCAAAAGAGGTGCTGTGGATCTGCCCTGAGTGACAGACGTCCAATCAATACCAGATTGCAAATGTGGAACTTTTCACCCAGAAGTTATTACACTAGTCGGTTTCAATTCTATTAAATTCACATCAGTTTTCATATTTAGAATCAGAATATAGTTTGAGTTGTTTCTAGTCCAGCCTGCCTGCAAAGAGCAGGAATATCTTCCACATCCAAATTCTTCAGAGCCTTGTCCAACCTCACCTAGCACGCTTCCAGGGATGGGGCATCCACCACCTCTCTAGCCAGTGCTTCACCATCCTCACTGTAAAAAACTTGTACAAATCAACCCCCTTTTTGTTTAAAGCTATTACTCCTTGTCCTGTCACAACTTGTGACCAGGTCTTTAGTTTCCACATCCTTAATGCTGCAGCTGGGGTGCTACATCCTGCTCAGAATTTGTAGGCAGTCAACACAGCCCACTTATTTCAGAGCATGAGAAGCTTCTTCCCAGGAAAACATCAACTCCTTGTGAGCATTTAAATGCTCTTTAAACCATGGATTTAGATCTCACCACCCAACCTGTCCAAAGCAGTTGAAAATCTTGTCTGTCTTTGGTATGTGTTTGTAAGGAGTGTTTGTCTTGAAGGCCATCCCACCTCAGGTATTCCGTGTCCCACAAAGGGCAGTGGATTTCTTTGTGCCTCAGTTTCCCTTTTGGACACTGGGAATGATGCTAAAGATGATCTTTTCTTCTCTATAGTGCAGTGTATGGGTTGTAAGGGCCCTTGTGACCAGTCACATCCTGCAGTGCACTCAGTGTCTCAGGTTTATTGTAGCTCATTTAGCTGAACAGCAGTTCATCACTGCTTTGATTTGTCAAAACACCCTCCTGTTCTGTGACAGCCACAATAGTCCACTGGCTCTGGAAGCTCAGCTCCCTGCAGCTGCTGTGCCTAGCCCAAATGACCATGCCAGAAACCAGAGTATTTTACCCCACCTGCAGACTTGAGCTGCCACGAGAGGCAGGGCAGGATGCCTCCCTGGATCCTCCCTGCACTGGCTGGATTTCTCTTTGGGAGACACAGGCAGCTGCCCCTGCTCTCATTGTCCTCACATGAAAACACTGGAGCCAGGTCAGAGCAAAGCCCATCTCACCCAACATCCTGCCAGGGAGTGTAGCCAGCTGTGGAAAATGTGAAAGCATCAGGGCTGCAGGGAGGTATCCTTCCCTTGGCTACATCCACCCAGCTTTTCTGGCAGCAATCCAGGAATTTTCTGCTCTGGGGGATGCCTTTGGCACATTGCTGTTAACCCCAGACATGAGGGTCCTCTGTGCCACTTCTTCCCAGACAAAATCAGGCCATGGGAATTCTGGTGAGTTATACCATCTTCCTCTGGGGGAAAGGTGAATAAAATATATTCCAGGCTGTGCCCCCTTGGATTGCCCTGGCTCCTCTGAGGACATATCCATATATAGCAGCCAGAGATTTGGGCTGCAGTGTCTTTTTATTAGGAATAAACCTTGATATGCTTTGTCTTTTCTCTGCAAGTGCTGCAGGCAGGGCTAGGTAAATCTGCTGGGGTTCACAACCTGCAGGAACATGAAAAGAGCCTTCCTCTGGTGAAACTTGCTTTGGTCCCATCAAGATGAGGGATGTTGCTCAGGAATGGTGGGATTTCTAGGCTTAACCTGAAGACCAGAACAGCTGATCAATGAGATTGCTTCTGGTCTTGAAAAAAATTTTAATGAACAGCTAGGTAACAAAAGCACTTTTTTGTTTTGTAATTAATTTTTGTTATTTTTTAAAAAACAAGATACACATCTCTGCACTGAATCCCTGGAAGACTGGAGCCAGTCATATTCTTATTTCCAGACCAGCAGGGCTGTTTTTCCTCAAGTAACTTCTTCATCACCATAAGCCTTTCACTTTCCCTCCTGACTCTGCCTGCCCTGGCTGCTGGACCAGAGGGTGCACAACTCATCACCTTCCTTGCCAGTATGTTGGCAGGTGTTTTTCCTACCTGAAACATCCTGCAAGGTGCATGTGATTAGTATCTGGGAAAGTAAACACAACAGCAGACCTCCCCAAAAGGATGCTGTCAAAATACTTTGTAATACATTTATTTTGTTAAAATAAACTATGTACAATAAAAGATATTAATGTGCATTACAATATACAGTAATTACATGTTTAAAAGATGATAAACAAAAGAGTACAGAATTATGTGCTGTAAATAGGAAATTAATAGTGTTTACATGATTTTTAAACTATGCAGAAGACATTTGCTGGAAAACTGAATTTCCTTGGTTTGAAATTGTTTTGCTTTGAATTCTGAAGATTTGGTTAATCTTTGAAAAAAAGGCATACCACTCAAAAGTTACACATACTGTTTTAGTGCCCATCCTTTGGTTTCACCAGCCCCATATTCCAGCAATATTGCACACAGCAACTTTTAAGAGAGAAAAATTCAGTTGCTCACATCAAGTGACTCTTTCTCCTAACTGGCTAACACCTGACTGGTGATGAGTTAGGTCCTGATTTGTGTTGAGGTCATTGCATCTGCTTCACAAACTCATTCAGAACAATTTGTTGAACTGTTAGTTTTAAGCATTTCTTGAGGAATAATTTTGAGTATTACTATCAAGCAAGCACAAAAAGAAAGGAATGAAATGTCCTTGTCTTTGTGTTCTCGGGGGTGCAGAGAATGCCTGTGCAGTGAAATTCTTGTATTTGTGTAAGTGCATCAGCACCATGACACATTAAACTGGATTCAGGTATCCTTGCACTCCAGGACTTGCACTTCCCTGCTCCTCTCTGCAGTCTTTTTGATGTCCTCCCAATCTCCAGGTGCTGCTGAGCCCCAGGTACCCAGCTGTGACTCCACAGAGGCATCTCCCAGCCCATTCACCAGCCTCAACCCATATTTTTGGGGGCATCAAGGCCACCATACCATGAATTCCCCTGTAGCATTTCCCACCTGGCACCCTGGGCTTGGATCACCTCTTGTTCATGGATGAAGAAGACTTTGCCAGTGTCTTTCCCCTCTCACATAACTTTTTGTTATTGCTTATTAGTGCATTAATATTCACAAGCTTGTGGAGAGTTTGGGCTCTTTTGCTCCATGCTGACAGGGCAGCTCAGTGCCTGCCAGGTCTGGGATGCAGTTACAGCAGCTGCTTATTTAGGGTAAATTACTGAGAGAGGTGGCATGATAGTCACACTCTGGATATGATTTATGCACAAACTACTTTGACAGACATCAGACAAATTTTTCTACATGTTATCAATACAAACAAATGTTGTGTTGGAAGATCTGGAAACTGTAGACTGGTGACAACTTTTTACTCTGAATTCATTAACCTCCAATCAAAGTCAAAATTCACCAGAGTTGGTATTAGTGAGAGCTCACACTGATCTTCACCAAAACCACATCAAACCTGAATGGGATGAGATGAAATTAAATGACAGCAATGAGTTTAAGGTCTCTAAGCAAAGAGAACCATATGTCTTGAATACTACACTGTTAATGAAACCACTTTCATCTTCAGCTCAGTAGTGAGGCATTTCAGATCCAGCCTCCAAAGGTGAGATCAGCAAAGTCTTTGGATGCCCCAACTCCTTTCAGGAGTCCTTAACCAGCAGCCAGAAGCTATAAAAGATTCTTGGACCTGGCTCAGTGTATCTGTGTGCTCGAAGCTTGGTCAGCCAAAATAAAAGGTCAGAAAAGGAGGAAATATAAAGGCTCTCAAACATTTTCCACATCAGTCGTGTGTGGACCCCATTGAAATTTTCCATGGCCTTCATGAGAATTGAAATGAAGCCAACATAGAGCATCTTTGAAAATCCCACCCTACCATTATAGTTGGAAGCAGCCAAAGACTGCATTATGGTCTGTACAATCTGGAAAGGGATGAGGATCCATATTTTCAAAGTTAAAGAGATTTTTCAGCACTGACAGCAATTCACATGATTTTTTTTCCTTGTTGCTCTGGGTTTCTGCATTAATTTTCCTCTTACAACGAGCTTCTGACTTTTTTTGCTGTTATGGTGTGGTTCCTGGAACTGCCCAAGAGAACAGGATTTTGTTCCCATGTTTCTGAAAGCTTTAACTGAAACAAAGAAAAGAGAATTTGAAGATTTTTCGTTGTTTTTTTTTTTTTTTTTTTCTAGTTATGGGCGTCCCCTTAACATCTTAAAATGAAATTTAAGGTTGAGGATCAAACTGACTAATTGTGCCTCTGGGCCCTGATTTTGCAGCTCTCCCCCGAAGCAGAAGTGATTCTGTTGCATTCATGGCTTCCAACTGGTGATTCTGTCCTGACTTTTTGGTGCAAAAATATTTCTATTCCTGTTTTGTTTTGATAGGTGAAGACAGCTGAGATCACAAGCCACTACAGAAATCAGTAGGAGGCTTTTTCCTGCTTTCAGATGGTCTTTATTCACAAAGAGGAAAATAAACAGTCATAGTGGAAATTTGTCGTGATTTTTGCAAAGAGCTCAAATGTGTCTAGAAGTTATCTGACGTAGGTCACTCCATGCTCACCTCCTGTCACAGCAGATGCTCCACCAGTCCTGTAGAGTTGTGAACCAACAAAATGTTCTGTTATTTCCAGATTTTCCTTTTTTAATCTAGGCTAAAACAACATTAGAGGTCCTCCTCAGGGAAAAAGAAATACATGGAGAAAGGCATGTGCAGCCAGATTCCTACATTCTGCCTCTTTGTTTAAAAAAGTGGTCCCTGGGCCAATGTGAGCACCTGGATTGCTTTGTTGGAGAAGACAAATGTGCTTTCAGACCATCCTGGCCTGACACAGATCAATGCCACTGCAAATTGTTTTTAATCCAGATGAGGTTTCCTTGTGGTGAGTCGAGGTATTTGCTGTGTCACTTGGGGAAAAAAGGTACAGGAGAAGGAAAAGGTCACGGGCTCTAAGCAAGGTACAAAAGCAGATGGGCATCTTTCATACATGAATTAAAGGGAGAGATAGGCTGCCCATGGAAGTGATTGAGTCACCATTCCTGAAGGTGTTCAAAAGAACACAGGCCACCAACACTAGGGAAACTTTCTGATAATTAAACTACAAGGGTGGGTCACCAATCAGCCTCCCTCACGACCTGAGCAGTGCCAGTGGGATTGAATGAGACATGAACATCTTGGAGACAGTTCCTTGTGTAGTGAGATTCTCTTCAGTATGAGGAGGACTGCCACAATCTGTCCCTTTAATAAAAACATTTGGAATAACTTTATTTCATATTAAGATGCAGTGCTATGTATAATTCTGTGTCTATTTTGAATGCTTTGAGTGCTTTGAAAGAGGTGAGAAATATCAATGTCAGCTGCTGAAATGATTGTTTTGATTGTCATGATGTACTTGGGGTGAAGTCTGTACCGACACAGGGTGTATGTCCAGTTGAACAAATTAGAATGGACCTGAGTGGGTTAGAGTCCTCTTTGTGTACTCTCCCCAACTTTTCAGAGCTCTGGGAGGCACAGGACAAACTGAGTTTTTGTGGGACCTCCTTCAAGTCGTGCTGGAAGAGTCAGGACTGTCCCAGTTCCACTGTCCTGGTGTTTTCACAGGGCTCTGAGGGCAGAGGCACCTGTAGGTGGTTTTAATCTGATAGCAACTCTGATGAATTGAGATCTCTCTCAAGTACCTCCAATATCTCCTTGCAGGGGTTTGCATGAAAATGCTTTGGAAATTCTGTTTGAAACTTCAGGTTAAGCTTCAGGTTAAGAGCTCTTGGTAGAACAGTAAAGTTTTCAGAAGAGGCCAAAGGAGATGGGCTTTAGAGGATCCAGCAAGTTTCCTATAAGTTGTGAGTGCTTTTGAAATGACAGCAAACTATTAGCAAAGGCAGGTCTGTCAGGAAAGGCTTTGACATCAGCTGCATTAAGGGGACATTGTCAAATAAGCTCCAGGGATGGTTTCCAACCTTTATGACTCCCTTTAGCAGTGTTCCTTTTAAGGTGAAATTGGGATCTGATTTCTAGCTCATCCCACTGTGAGTAAACCCATCTTCTTTCACCTGACAGTCCTTTATTGATTTTCTTTCCTTATTACTAATGGTGCTTGAAAATAACTTGAAGTTTGTATCTGTGGCCTTATGCCTGCACTTGCACTATGTCTGGTGTTGTGGTTTTTCTGAAAATAAGCTTTACTGCCTGCTCACACACCATCTGCTGCTTTTAAAAAAGGCATTAGGTATGACTTGCCAGATAGTCAATGACTCTCCTTACATCTGCCTACAGTCCCTTTCTAAAGCCTCTTGGCCTGTGCTGTTCCTGCCTCCCCAAAAAAGTAGTGTAACAGGGCAGATCCTTGAGAAATCTCCACATTTCATGGACGGGTGTGTGTACATAACATAACACAGGAATAATGCTTTTGGGACCTGCATTAAACATGGCTTTTCAAAAAACATTTATATTTTCTGGAAGAAAAATTAAAATAAATGGAATGCAGAGGCCATTTCTCAGTGGATTGTGACCACTCTCCCTCTCTTGAGGCTCCCAGAATTCAAATTTTGGTCAAAATCAGTTTGACAAACTTGAAATTTTACTGCCTCACAAGCCTGACTTGCTCCATTTTGTAACTGCAAAGAAACTCCTGCTTAGCCTTAACATTTTTTGTACATATATTAACAGTTTTCTATCTGCTTCCTCTGTGCAAGGATTTGTTCAGGATGCTGCAGTTTAACACATTAGGACAGCAGCATTTTAGCTTCTCCATCACCACATGTTTTGTAGTTAATTTCCCTCAAACCACTGCAGTTACATTAATGCTACAACTTCCCACTTGATTTTTGATTTAACTACCTATCCTATGCCATTCCATTAAGATTGACAATCACCCCTGGTACTCAGTGGCATGCAAAAACCCAATTTGATTATTTGTGGCTTTCCCTGATGCATGCCAGGGTGCTCCATTTCACTTTTCCAGTGTGCTCGTTACGTTAGCATGAGCTCAGCTGTCACTCTGGATTTTCTATTTCCTCTATTTCCACATTTTTTGAAGCTTTAAGAAAAGTAGGCAGCTCCAACCTGAGCATTTGCATTGTGCTTCAGCTAAACCAGACTTCACCTTCTTCCACCAGACTCATACATCACTCTCCAGCAACCTACATGAGCTAAAACAATCATCCTCATTCATTTCCACTGAAGTAAAAGGCATCACAGTGTAGACATAATTTCCCTGAAATCTGCTAAAGGCTTTTTTGTTGTTGTTGTCGTTGTTTCAGTGGACTTCTAGTCATGTTGTAAGACTAATTATTAATTTATTTAATCCATGCCTAGTTCTCCTCACAGTCCTCTAATATATTTTTACACTTTAGTTCAGCTGATAGTGTCCTGTTGAGGTGCACTGCTTTGCCTGGCATGGACACAAACTCTGTGGCATGGCATGACCCCTGCACCTCACTCTGAGCTGGGCTTTAGCAGCCAGGCCATCTGAAGTCAATGCCTGGGACATACTAAAACTGAACAGAAAACATGCACAAATAAAAATCACCAGCAATGAGGTGTCTGTCTCAGGTATGAGAGATATTTGTCTGCCTCAGGTATGAAACTGTGTTTTCATCCATGTTTGTGTGCAAGGGGAAAGGGATGGTGAGTGGAAGCCACTGGGTAAAAAAAGAGCAAAGCATTTGCCTCACGTCTGATGGCTTTTGTCAGAGCAGACTATTGATTTCTACCTGGAAATGTTTTGGGGTGTCAGAGCTGGTTTCTGTAGCTCTCCATGGTAAACTGGGGTTGGAATTAGATGATCTTTGAGGTCCCTTCCAACCCAAACCATTCAATTGTATGAGATTGAATTTGTGCTGGAGGAGGAGCTCAGATCCCTAAGCCTGGTCCTGATGCAGGAGCGGGCACTGCTCCAAGCCTGGTCCCTTCCAGGAGCCCTGGGTGCTGCTTCCATGGCCCAGCTGCAGTCACTCCAGCTCTGGGCATCACCAGCTCTGGAGCTCCCTGGTTTGTCTTGTGTGTTCTCAGTCAGGACTCTGTGCTTCCCAAGAGGAGAGGGCTGCCAGTGCTGTGGAGTGGGGTGCAGGGGGGAGCAGGGCCCCAGGGCTGGGAGGATGCACTGCTGGCACATGTCACTTCTGGACACACTGCCTACAGACACAGCTTTTGCAAGGAGTTTCATCTGCAAATCTGTGTGTGCTGGTGCTGGGATTTCCTGCTTGGGGAATAAAATCCATGACAAGATAGCCTCGTGCTCTTCCAGGGTACCCAGAGGCAGCTGCGAGTACCAAGAGCTGGAGTTCACCTCTGAGTGTCTGTGTTGCTGTGATGTGCAAAGCTGCAGGTCCTGGGACAGGCTTCAGTGAAAAGGCACAATTCCCCCAGCAGCAAGGGGACATCACAGGAGCTTCCTTTCCCCTGTGGGCTGGACTTCCCATCTCCATGCTGTTGGCTGCAGCCCATCATCTGCCACTGCTGGAAAAGCCCTCTCCTGAGAACTGCAGCCACGCTGCAGCTGAAACAGCACTCTGTGAAGGTGGAAAAATGGGAGCAGAGGGAGAAGAAATGAATGGGAGGAGGGAGGCTACAATAAGTCAACAAGTTCACAACTCCACTTTGATGAGGTTTTTTACAGAAATACTTCATAAAAAAAAGGATAATTTTAAGGCAATTGGATCCCCTCAAAGCACTTAAAGCTAGTATGACCTTTGGCTTTTTTTTTTTTTTTTTTTTTCTGTTCTTGGCTGTTGGGTGAGCTGTAGAAATCCAGCTGATCTATAAGGTAAATTCTCAGTTGCCATGGCAATGTATCTCGTTCTTTTTCTCAGTTGGAAGAGAGATTGTTCCATGCTGCTATTTCATGTCTAGGGCAATATTCTTTGGTGGCAGAATTTCTTTGTTTCAGTACATTCCTGCTACAGCTCTGTACTTCCTTTCCCAGCTTACGGAAACATGGCTCAGCCTGAATATTCCTCTGTAAAAATACAGTTATTTGCATTTCTTTTTAGTTGTAAGAACATTCCTTAAGTCTGGAGGTAAATGTTGATCCATTTTGATAGCTTGGGTGCAGCAAACATCTTGATGCTGTGAAGTTTGACCATTAAGTGCAAACAAACTGGAATCACTCCACCTTTGCTTCCATGTGGTTTGAACAATCTAAAGTATCTCCTGAACTAGCAAGTCTTATATAAAAAAAGCAATTTTAAAGTACATCCTACCTATAGTGTATATCTTACATATTAGTTTTCTACATATCTCCATGTGCTTTCAGTCAATTCAGATTCCATTCCTAAGGATTGCAAATTCCAATTTTTGATCAATTCTTACTTAAGGCCACAAAAGGATTTCTCCTGTTTCTTTTGCTGTCTTTACCTCTCTGTTTTTTGTCACAAGCCACCTTCACCTTATTCCTAAGGTGAGAAGCTGAGCACGCATCCTGGTTTCTGTTTGGTGCAGTGGGAACAGGCTGCAAAAGAGCTCTGGAGGGTTAGGAAAGCACAGAGACAGGAGTTGGCCAAGGGTGATACAGCTTGGAGGTTTCACAGAACGGAGAGCTCCCATTTTTGGGTAAAAGGGACCCTTTTCTGGTCATGTTCCCCGTTTCAGTTGCATGTGACCTTCATTGCCTTTCTAACCTGCTTGGTTTCACTGAACTCAGCTGGCTCTGCCTCCCAGGGGATGTCACACGAGGGTGCAGCATCTGTGGCACTTTGCACAGCGCTTCTTCTTCTTCTTGGGGTGGAAAATGGTCATGATTGCCTCGTCAAAGACAGTCTTAAGGCCTTTCTGTGTGAGTGCTGAGCACTCCAGATAGCACTGGGCTCCGATCTGAAAGGGAAGAGGGAAAATGAGGGTGAGCATCCACTGTTGGGAGAGACACAGTGATGCTATTCCAGCATCTTTCTATGTTTAGAAAGGGGTCAGGCCATTTCTCTGTTTTGTATCTGGCTGCCTGTGGGATGAAGGGACAAGCTCACGTGGTCACCCTGAGCAAGAGAGCAGGAATCAGCATCAACATGAGAATCTCCCCCCGTGGGGGTGAATGGGCTGCAGGAATTCCCTGCAGAGAGAGGGGGCTGCACCCATGTTTGAGTGCTGGACCAGGAGCTTGGCCTCCTGCCTGTGCAGCTGGGGAGGCTTCAAGGAAATGCTGGGGTGTAGCTGAACTCCTTCACACACTTGGCTCTTCTCCCCTGAACCATCACTCTTGTGTCCTGCCTCCTCCAGCCCTGGGGAGGGCTTCCAGCTGATTCCTGGGAATGGGAATCTCATTTTGAGATAGGAGTCTCACAGGTATGCTGGCATGACACAAACACTCACAGAAGACTGGGAAAGCAGCTTTAGCTTATTCAGCAATCTTGTGGCTTATTCAGCTTGTTCTGCTCATGGATGCTCTGATTTTGAGGGCCAGGGACAATAACAACACCTGCAGCATATAACAGGACAAGACCAGGATCCAGAATCCTGCATCCCAGGGCTTGGAGAGTGCTTCTAACCCCCTGCCCTTCCAGGAGAAGTGTACAATACCACAGAAGCTTTTGGGGGCACCTTCTCTGTTGTGCAGTGGATAAGTGGGAACCCAGTTGTCTGTGCTTTTGTAAGGGATAGGGAGGAGTCTGACAGGAGGTGGCTTGGCTGCAGAGAGGGGTTTGCATGCACCTCCAGGCAGAACCTGCCTGCAAGAAACACCTGGCTTAGATAAAACAGGCAGTAAAATCTGTATTGATGCCCATTTACCACCTGCTGCCCTCAATGTGTTCCTCAGTGCTTTTCTTAGAGCTTGGCCATGGCACCTGTCAGAAATCAGAAATGTTTGGAGAATTCTCTCTGACACATAGTGTGATTTTTGGGGTTGTCGTGTGCATGCCCAGGAGTTGGACTCGTTGACCCTTTTTGGATCCCTTCCCACTCAGGATATTCTATGTTGGAACTGATTCTGCAGCAGAAGCGCAGGCTCAGGGGTCACAGTGTGTGCCTGGTCCAGCCTGTTTGAACAGAGGCTTTAATTTCTGTCTGGGAGCACTGGGCCTTGGAGGAGCCTTGGAGGAAAGAAACCCAGTGGAAAACTGTGGTCAGATCTGTGCCATCAGGAGAAGCTGTTACCTCCTTAGCCAGCTTCACTCCGTGCTCATAGGTGAGTGGTTTCTCCTTCATGTAAAGCAGCCTCGCCAGGGTTTTGGGATCATCCCGGAGGTCAATCTAGTGGAAAATACACAAAATCTGTGCTGTAATTCTTCAGGCAGATATTCATGGCTTTACAGACCCACATCAGGGCATCTGTATCACTCCTCAGCTCAGGTGATACTTCAGAAATGAATTGCACCTATACTTACCTTTAAATTAATTTTTTTTTATTTATTTTATTTTATTTTATTTTATTTTATTTTATTTTATTTTATTTTATTTTATTTTATTTTATTT